>BGNK01002956.1:59960-85933 GCA_003297005.1 Symbiodinium sp. clade A Y106 | reverse complement strand
CTAATTACTCTCTATCTACTTACTACTATACTTAATAACCCCATCCCCGCGTATTGGGGGGGGGAAACCTTGATCCCATGAACATGTTCGGGCGGTTTGACCTTGACAGCGGGGGGGGGGTTCGTTAATCGGTATCCAACATTACAAACATAATAACCCTTCGCTGCAGCAGTCCATTGTTTTGGTCACGATGTGTCACGCTTTCGGAAACTGGGCTCGTCCATGTCCATGATATCACACGTCATCGAAGCTGGACTTTGCCATCACACGTTGAACAGTTTTCCCGGCCGGGTTGCGTGGGTCGAATACCCTGCTAGCTGCCGCGCCTCACACTTAGACGCAGAACACTTGTTGCCGTTAGTTTTCTCAACCCATCACTCTACGGCCCACTGACGCTGCGACACTCAAAGATGCATCTGCGCTTCAAGTGCACGTTGCTAGCACTACGCTTCGTCTGCGCTTAATCCAGCAAAACTCAAGGCAACCTGCCAGCCGCGGACCCGGAGACTATATTTACACACCAAACCTGGCTTGAGCAGAAACTCTTTCTGCTCGGAGCCTCTTGGCTCCAGCAGAAACCCAGCAAGACAAAAACCTGCATTCAGACACGAACCTACTCCACACGGTTTGCGCAACGGGGAACACAGGAACAGGAAACTGCCACGCAGCTGTGGCTATGCGCACGAGTCCGCAACTAACCGCGAACAGCAGCACCTGCTTCTGACCGAGTTCAAGCGCGGGGCCACATACATCGACTCCAGTCGCGACAACGCATAATATATATATATATATATATATATATTGTAGGTTCGTCTATACATATATATATATATACACACATGTCTATATATATATACATGTGTATATAACTATATATTATGTGATATACATTGAAGCACGAGCAAGATGCTTCGAGCGCTGCTATGCCCTACTGCACAAACCACCATGACAAAATTGCATCTTCTTGCACGCCTCATGCGTACGGATCAATGACGTGACCTGGCCATCTCAATTGATGATTTCATCACCACACACTCTAATCTGCAAGGCACACCTGAGTATCTAGCTTCGAAGGCGGATCCAGCTCCAGTTTCAAGCCTGGCAAGCGCTGCTCGACCCCAGGCGGAAGAGATGGCCTCACGCAAAAACTTTGGGCAAACAATCAATAAGAACTTGGCGACTCAGGACGCCGAGAACAAAGCTCACCAGGCTGACGACGTGCTGCCTACGACACGCAGCGAGGACAGCACGAGCAAGCTCCACATCTGGAGATACGACAGCGTGGCGCTAGACTCCAAGCACACGCTGTTCACTCAAGGCGCACTTTTGAAACAGACGCAAAATGGCGTGGGAAGGGACTCTGGCGGGGACCCTTCACCCACGACACTGCCCACACCTCGGGTGGGCGGGTGGGTTTTTTGTTCGCAGCTGTGAAGTGTGACGCTGGCACTGGTCCTGAACTCAGGCAAGCCTGCAGAAGCAAACACACGACAAGGGTGGACGCGTACCCTAAAGTCATCGTATACTGCACGTAAACGTGAGATGCTCTCGGGGAAGTATTGTAGCTACGCAGCTTGTCCCAACACCAAGGCAAGGAAGCTAGCGGGCAGCCAGCGTGCAGGATCACTTGCAAGCACACGTGCAGCGGCCCTCACTTTTCAACCCTGAGATGGTGGAGATACGACGAGTCTCATGCAATCCCGAAAGCAAGTGAAACTCTCGACCTTCGAACGGCCCAGACAAACACACATTATGCTACTGCTAAGGTGACCAAACACACATCCTGCTGCTGGCTCATCCCCCTCACGAGGCCTACAAAAAGCCACATGGGCAAGCCCATGCCAACACAGCCCGCGCCAGGGCAATCACGAAGCACTGCCCCCTCCAAGACAGCAAAACGGGTCGGGAGGGTACGAAATTTTGTGCGCAGCAAGTGGTGCGAGCAGAGGCTGCACACAAACTCACTTAGTAGTAACACCTGTGTGTTCGCTGCACGCGCTAGTAGAGTGGCTTGAGTGAGTTTGCGCACGCAAGCATCCCGAACGCAACGAACAACTGCCGGAACAAATCCTCAGTAAGTTGACGCATGCATCAACCCAATCTTGAAGTCACCCCGAGTCATAAGACATGAAGCTACCCTCGTCGACATGGCGACGCAGAACGATCGAAGGCAAAACTCGCGGCTGCTGCATCCTTCACATTGACGGAATGGCTCCATTCCGCAGAAACCAAAGGGACAACTGCGCACGAGGTGTTGGAGTGGACTTTGTAGCTGGGGAGGATGCGTGTGACAGCATCAGGTCTTCCCTGCATGGGTACATCACATCGCACATCGCTTCCAGTTTTACCTTGGCTTGCTTGCTGAGAGCTTGAGCATTGTCTAGCAGCCGGCTGCAATTGCCAGAATACGCCAGCGGCGCCACACATGTTAAGCCACCTTAATTGCAACCCAAACGACACTTTGCAGTAACTTTGCAAGGAAGTTTACTGATGGAGAGCGCACCGTCGAGGGAGTACCAGCCCCGAGGACATGGTGTCTCATATGACCGTTCACAATCGCGCACGGACCGGCAGGGAAAGCGAACCCCACATGTGTCTTCAAATGCCCTCTTCTCATCTGGCGACAGTTCTGTGAAGCTCTGCCGCTTGTTGCAGAGCACATACTCTGCCGGAGCCCAGCCTCACCCAAATCACCGGTTGCCAAACGCTGACGTTGCACATGCGTCTGCAGACAATCCGAAACGACGCTGCACACTCAGCACGACCGTCGATCGATGCTTCCCACCACCTGTACAAAGTTCAACACGGTCGGCAGCCAACGCTAACAATTTGAATTATTTGCCCAGCTCACCCAACAGGACACATGGCCGTGTAGTCGCGTTGACATGGCTGACCAAGGGCACGCCAGCTAACCGCACACCTGCCAGGCAGCAACGCCTCATGAGGCAGCATGCGCCACCCGTAGACTTAATGCCTGCAGCATCGTACTCATACTCAAACGCTGCCTTTTCTTCAGCTGTCCAGCCTGCCGCATCCATTGAAAGCAAAACACACCAGAGCCTGCAGCCTGTTTTTTCTGCACAACGAGCTGCACTTCAACACCGGCCTGCAACAATGGCCTTGCATTCCACATCAATACTCATGCCCGACAGCTACGTGCACCTTGGACGTGATTCTCGACCTTCTTTGGGCACGGTCCTTTGTAGGAGGGTGGAGTATTGCACACCTGTCCATAACCTGCAAACTCGCACTTTCTTTCTTGACTGCGACACATTGGTGACACGCCGACTCTGCAGCTGATCGCCCCTACCGCCCTTGCCTAGAACCCAGCTTTCTGGGCAAACTTCATCGTAGGCCTTTGCTTCGAAGGGCGAACGACATGGCCACCTCAGTTTACGGAAGAGAAGCCCAGCACGGCATCCACAGAAGGCAAGACAGCACGACAATCGGATCAACCAAATTTATTTGGTAAGAGACCAGCCTTACCCCACAGCGGTACGAGAAGGTGGCTTTGTCTTCGACAGACATGGAGGCTACCTTGGCTTCACGCTTGGCTGAGAGATGGCTTGGTCCATGTGACCGCCAAAGCACAAAGTGTCGAATTCCTCAACTTGGCTGACAGAGGCTAAGCGAAGCCGCTCTCTGAGCAGCATGCGTTCAACTTGGGCAGACAATATCCAGCATACGTAGCTGGCGCCTTACAGCTCGCCAAGCAGGCCCTTGACTGTGCAGCATAGCATCGCCTTCCCACCCATCCTAACAAGCCAAGACTGCCAAGCCTTGCAGATTGCGTGACGCGGCTCTGACCAACCTGTGTGGGAGCTGGAGGTGTTGACATGTGGGACTGGCGTGTAAGGCAGAACCCTAAGCATCAAGTCATGAAAGCAGTCGCGCATTTTTCTTGCGGTGTGGGATCAAAGCTGCAACATGGGCATAGCATAGGCCCAAACACAGTCAGTAGCAGTAGCAGTAACACTGGCAACAACAAGCACAAGCCATCCATGTCTTGTAAGTCTGCCATGTGCAACCCAGCACGGGCGCACTTGTTTGACTCCCTCACGATGTGCCGTAATTTGGGTGGCAGAGGGTGGGGCGCAACAAATTGCCACGGCTGTTTGCTGAATGCCCAGGTGCACAGACACAAACCACTGCAAGTGGCCACTTGAGCGGGTGCAAACAAGCGCAAAGACAACTAGGAGGCGCGCTGCCAGCAGCAATGCAGGCAACCCCTGACAAGCCAAACGCTCCCGTCCCCCTTTGATGCACCGTGGGCGCACTGCGCTGCCATGGACGGCTCCGACCAAGCTTCGCGCTACACTGCGCATGTAATGGCTAATTACTTCTCACACGATAACATCGAGCAGCGTGAAATCAATCGTGTCTGTCGAGGGTTGAACACGTCTAACTGAGTCTAACTGCTGCAGGTGCCTGCAGATTTCCCTTGCTTCTTCACAGAGAACACGTTGAACACGAGAGCACAGCGTGCCAATGATTGATAAGCACACACACACACACGCACAGACAGCAAAAACAAAAATCACCAGTCAATCGAGCGGTTCATCAGCACCTATCAGCACGTAGACGCAAATGCCTGAAGGACAATTTGCTTTCCAATCGACCTGGCGACAGAACTTGCAAGCTTGGCCGGCAAAGCCCAAAATCGTTTCAGCTTCCCAGCGACATGACAGCTGGCCTCGCAGTCTCCCTGGCAAGGGAAAGTCCACGCGCAAGACCGGGCAATCGCTTTCTTCTGCTCCAAGCTCAACGATGCGAAATTATACTTATCTGCACATCCTGCTCGCAGTTGCGTCGCAGTCGTGGCAACGCAGTAGCTTCCTTGTCTACGGAACGTGTTCGGGCAGCCGGAATAATCAAGACTGCATGCCAACGGCCCATGTGGAAGCGACATCTCAGGAGTTGCCAGGTGTGAAGGGCTCTTCATAGCAGAGCGAAGCTCTTCTTCAATAGCTGCGCCCAAAAGCAGTTGTTGCATTGACAGCATGATTTGTAGGACCAAGCGGAATACATGGCGCAGAGAACCAGCCTTGCTCCTCATCGCTCCGCTCGCGATCGGCTGCATCGAAAGCCAGTTGAGCTTTCATAAACTTCTGTTTGAGGTGCGCCTTGCACGACAGAGGCAGCTGGTTTTTCATCAGATCAGGCGGTTGTCCGGAAGCCTGAACCCTTTTAAACTTGCGACGTCAGCTGCCTTGCTATCTGAACCGTCAGCCGGCTCAGCAAGCTTGAGCGCCAAAGGGCTCACTGAACCGGCTGAATCGTCAATCTTGGTAATGGCCTGCGCCAACAACACTTGGGGCCAGGGCCCGGTATCAAACATGATGCACACAGCAGCAGTATCAGATATCTCTACGTTCTAAACTCACAGGTACCCCAGACCCGCGCTCTGTGACTCTTGTTTTCTTTGAGGGATGCACAGTCGAAATCCTGAAACTCTCGTTCTGAGAGTCTAGCAGCATGGAACCTCAAACTTCCCGGAGGGCATGTGGCGGCGGCGGGGCGGCGGTGGGCACACGAGACAAGCGAGCTACTTCTGCTCGGAGGCAACTGAGAACGAACACCCGAGCATCGAGACGACTTGTGTGCTCCGCTGTGCTCCGGACAGTTTAGCAGTTTAGCATCAAGGCATGAAGGACGTCTTGGCGAGGCGGGCAAGCCCAGCCGGGACCCAGCCCAAGAAGCCGACCGTGCTGCTACACGTAACTACTACTCAGTACTGTCAGCACTCGTCACCAGACGGACACGCTATGTGCATCAAGCCTGCGTGGCACCCCGCCCAAATAGACAAGCCCTTCAAATAGTTCTTCAACTAACTTGCTGTCGCAGACGGTAGCATAGGTCGGATATGGGCCTCCAAGATCTGACTAGCTCGGTTGTCGATCATCGGCATTGGAGCTTGCTCTGAGCTGAGGTCGGCGAGGGAAGCGAATTGAAAGCTGCCCGCCGCGGAGCGGCAATGCAACAGCATCACAAGTGCAAGCGGCAACAACCGGCGGCACATCGACATGAAGAAATGTGGAGCTCAGGCGGAGCCCGCGCAAGTCTTCGCAACTCCCGTGAGCAGTGTCGTGACCTTCGGAGCCTTCTGAAGAAAAAGGCGAGAACTCGGCGAGAACGCACCTTGGTAGCAGATTCTTATGCCTTACGCGTCTCTAGTCTCGACATGTACAAACTACCCACCCTCCAGCCCATGGACCCCGTGACACTTCTAAGACGCAAGCGCGCACACGCTCTGTTGTTGATGGGATGCGGATACGCCGACAGTCTTTCCTGACCTAGCAAGGAACTACAAACTTCCTGGAGGCGATTGGGGCGGCGGTGGGGCCAAAAGAAAGCCTGCAGCTCACCTGCTTGGATCTGGCTCTAGGCTCTGGGCACGGCCGGAGCCACAAGCTGCAACTGTACAAACGCATCGCAAACCTATGGTACATTATAACACGAGACGCTTAAGGTGCTGCGCTTCGCCCCGCAGTCCAGCAATACGATCAACACACGACGCGGTTGCATGTGAGTGTTCGCCAACAGTCAAGATCCAGCACAAACATGCACCCACTCGCCCACTCTGGTAAGGGTAGCTCACAACTCGAGGTTTTCACGGTAGTTTGCGCGCGAGCAGTCCACAAGTCGCGGCGACGATGAACGCAGCAAGCATCTACGTCGCCTCAGGATCCGGCACTTCCTACGCGGATATCCTGCGGTTATGGGAGCATGGCCCACTCGAGATTGCAGCACCAACTCAGAAATGGATGTCCCCGTCCTCGACATCCACACACAGCGACAGGCACGGGGCAGAAGACGACGGTCTCTGCATCAAGACAGATTGTCCTCGTCGAGCGGTCCCGACACATCAAAGTCCCTGCTCCGCACCAACGGGCGCTGAACCTCGGCCCTGCGGCCTCGCCAGGCGCACAAGCTTTGTTTGACTCGAAAACCGTGTTCTTAGTGGACCCCGGAGACGACACCGAGACAACAGCATTCCCTGTTTTCTACACTCGCAAGAAAAAGAAAACTTTGCTCTACTTTATTGCAAAGCCCACGCGTAGAACACCTGCAGCCAGAGACCAGCCGTCCTATAGGACTCCTAAAGCAGACAGTTCGGACAGAATGGAGAGCACACTCGCACGCCGCGCGACTCTCTGTTTTTTCCGCCACGAAGGCGATACAGTCGGGCAGGTTCAGCAGGAGCATGCTTTGCGTGCGAGGCTGCAATGACTCAATGACACTCAGCGCTGGGGTCAAGAACACAATCCTTCCTTCACACGCTTTGCATGTGGAAAACAAGAAAAGAGTGCTGGGGCCCAGCTGCTGGGGTTAGGCACAGTTAAAAACCCACAACCCCCATTGCGGCGGGAGGGCGGGGCAAAATTTGAGAGAGAAGGCAAGCCGAACGACCCGCAACTGTTGGCTGACCAACGTGGAAGCTCGAGGGTCAACACTTGAATCACTTGAACATGCAGCACAGCAAACATGCATGGAAGCTCAGACACGTGCAGCAAGTCAAGCAAGAACAACCGACAACATGAACGTGCTGCAGGCGATGCAAACGCAGACCTGAACACTTGACGAACATCCAGGCACATAATTTGCTTTCTACACGGCCCATGTGCAATAAGGCCTCGTCAACAAGTAGAGATTTGCATACCCTACTTGCTACGTGACACAGCGCGCTGTCACCGGGTTCTCCGACTTTTTCTACAAGGGACGTGCATGAGACCTTGAGAGTCTAGCATGGCACGTCAAACTTCGATCCCTGAGGCGGGACATGTCAGTCAGCGGTAACACGTCGAAAATCCTCGAAACAATAAGCAGCAGATCATACGCTGTATCACTGTACCAGACAGACACAACAACATACACCTATTGACTATTGCAAGATGGGAGTATTGCCGAAGCCAACCATCCGCTCCCCCGGACGAACTTGCGCGCTAAAACTTCTGAGTACGGCACTACAACTCACCATGGACGGAACCAATGGCTAGCCATAGCCTTCCGAGATGCTTCCATCAGGATGTATCGGCCCGTTGCGGCGAGGGGCTGGCCTGCACTTGCACCACGCTCCAGCTTCGCGGGAGGTCCCGCTTGCTACCCAATTCTTCGACGCATGGCCTGGATTCCACATTCCCGAAAGATATCTTCACGGCTTGGCTGCAGCCCCATGTGACCTGCAGCAAGGATGCGGCTTTGGAATTTAAGCCACGAAGCTGCCTATTGCAGACAAGGCACATCACACTGCAACGCAAACGTGCGCTTCTCATCCGCAGACCAGCCGGTGGCATTGATTGCAAACTTTCAACACCAGACGACTTCACGCAGACAGGGCACAGCCACTTTTCGCATTCCTCACGCAGTACCTCGCACCCTTGCTTCGCAGGGAGGTCAGTTTGGCCACCTGCACAGCACAAGGTCTACAATTTACAAGGCAAGGAGGCAAGCCATCGCGATACTAACCACAGAAAGGCACATCGCAGCTGCTTCTGTTTTGTTCAAGACGGCACATTCGGTCAGGCAAGAGAGTCAGTCGAAAGCGCCGCCCAAGTTATAGGACCCTAGCCGTGTCACACACACACACGTCACAACAAGCCAGCAACCCCTCAAAGCCACGCAGATGTTACAGCCTCTACAGGCTGGCATCACTCGCACAAACTCACCCTTTTTTCATTGGGTGGCTAGCATGTCCCCTCTACAACCTCGCACTCACTCAAAACAAGTTGCCTTCTTCAGACGTTTGGATTATGTGCAGGCGAATGCAAAGAACGAAAGAATCCTCCAGGCTCCAGTGTCCGCGGGGTGGGAAAGCAAAAAACAACTAACAACTGCGCGCAGCAACCCAGCTCGAACCGCCCAACCAAGACCGCCCAGTGCAAAAACAACTATACACGAGGCACGCGCGCGAGATATAGAGGGGCCGCCAGTAACAGCGCAACGAAGGCATCACCGCCCGGCCGCCAGCACTTAGCAGCGCTCGCTGAACAATCATCTCATCATTTAAACAAAAAGTTTGGGAAGGCGCGAACAAAAATTACGCAGGAATCTGCAAACCGCGGTAACCCGATGCACTGCGAGCAATGGCACTCGCTCAACACACAAGCAAGAACTGCCGCAAGAGCCGTGACCAAGCCAAGCGCAGATGCAGTGCGCAAAGATCGCGTCAACTGCAACACAACGGTGCTCGTTACTCACCTCAAACGGCAGTGCACGAAGTGGCTGTCTCTCCTTTTTCATTGGTCGGACATGCCTGTAATCCCTAGGCAGCAGAAACCGGGAGGGTGGGAAAATCAAGAACACTCTAGCACGGCAATTGTGCCAGCGCCGGAGCGTTGTACACCAAACCCAGCCGAACCGCTACACCCGACATGGATCTTACTTCATGCCCCACATATGCAGCACGGCTGCTTACGCACATGCTTCCTGCTTGCGCTGTCTGAAGACATTTGTGTAGGATTGACCGTAATCAGCACAAGGCTTGCAAGGAAAGAGCTGGGGACAAGCCACCGTGGTATCCACTGCACAAAAGCACATCGCACCGCAAAACACGACATACGCACGCACACACGCACGCACGCGCACGCACACGCACACGCACACGCACACACACACACACAACAGCACATACACACACAGACAACGTCTCTCAAGGCGCAGCCAAATCCGTCCAGACTACCCAAGCCTGAAAGCCTACAGGAAGGCGTTTGCTGCCCAGCTGAAAACTCCTGCCTCGAGCAGCAAACCCAACAGGAGCAAAGGTGACAACCCTAACACGCGAGGCATGCGTCGCTTCGCTCCGCAAGCCACTATCTGTGCCTACATAACACCGAGACGCTTAACCTGCAAGCGCTCCGCTCCGCACAACGCGCGAACTAATCGCTAATGTAATGAGACAAACATGTCAAATCGGCACAAGCTTGCACAAAAATCTGACAGCTCTGCATCCTACCATGCAATAGCTTTCAGCCCCTAAGCCCAGCCTACAACACAGAGGCCGCTTGCAGACTGCCCCCATCCGTCAGGACAAACGGCTGCGAAGTCATCGGTGCACTCTGGGTCTGCACAAGGCCAGGACAACCTGCCACACACAACAGTGCAGCCATGACTATTGCATGGCGCAGCTGCTACATGAACGCACCTGCATCTTTGCATGAGCAACTGCTTCTCCGAAACACCTCGGGCGAACCCTAAAGTTCCAAAAGCTAACCAGCTAACCACCTCAAACGACCTCGACCTCAACCGTCAAGGCTCCACAAGCCCTCATGACTCCGGGACCCCGACTCAGCAAGCGGAAGTCAAAAGCTTTGGCACATGTGGAGGGGAGAGCTGCCGAATCGCCACTGTCTGCAACTTCGCAAAGCCCTGTTGCATCCTTGGCCCGCCAGCCTCGAAATCCAAGCGACGCAAACGAACGCTCGACCCAGAAAGGATATCATGACAGGTCCTGCTGGACAGCCCTGGAAATCATGTGGACACTGCCCGGCGCATGGCCAGGCCTATCACAAGCATCGCAATTCGCAGCGAGCCCGACATCGGTTCTGGCAGTATTGTCTCAGGCACAACCACGTCGCAATTTTTCACCAGCTTGCTTTTCTCAATCACAGTGAGTCCGCTCGCATGAATCCTGCGTTATATTGAAGGCGATCTTCCGCAGCATGGAGTGACTGGTTGGGAGCGGTAGCTGAACATAAGCTATGCTGGCTACAGAGCGTCGACGCGCAGACACATTTGCACTCAGGACAGCAGTCCTAGCGCACGGCCCTGCGAATGCCAGCACAGAGTGTCATGCTCGTACTAAGCTGACACGCAGGCCTCTGTACGACGCCGGGGCCTTGCATGTCGCACCGCCCGGCGACTCAAACTCACCCTAAGAATGGCTAAACTGCTTGACTTCGCACGTGGCACGTTCCACTTGATCGCAAAGTCCTCGGCACACAACATGACATGGCCCAGACACCGACGTCGAACCCGATGTAGAGAACCAGCAAGACGTACCAAGTTTCTGGGCAAGCGAAGGAATAGTTCGGTTGGCAGGCTGCGCTCCCATCGTCTGCAGAAGCATGCAATTGCGCTTGAACGAGTGTGTAGCGAGACGAACACTACGACCCGATTGCAGTTGCGATTGTTGAGCAGCAAGTTGGTTGGCCCTGGCCACAACCTGTGGCTACATCAGCATTGCACGCTGTCCGCTTCCTTTAATCGGCTCTCGTGAACCTCCGTAACTTGCTCGTTGACGAGGGCTTCCGGGGTGAGCTGCTGTCGCAAGGCTTGTTGTTGTGAAGCCTGTAACACAGACCATTCTTCCGCACCTGGACTCACGCGACAGTTCTACAGCCGCGCGCCTGCTCCTCAAGCGTCCCCGCCTCTGAAACCTTGGCAACGATGGCGCTACAAATTGAACTACAGCCGGGAAAGCTTCAGCGTCCAGTGCAAGGCAAAACGCGAAGGACTTACGCGGCAGCAGCAGCAGCAGCACAAAAGCGTACAACACACTCTCGAGTGCCCACTCAAGGCGGTACTAGGTGCTCCATGGCATAAGTGAGACGTTTGCAAAAATCTAATGACAAACATGAGTAGCGTGCCACGCAGCTTCCGCCTCTTGTGGGCAAGAACGATATCTAGAGCGCCTACGAGTCTACAGCTCACGCTGCTCACACCTCCAGTCTCCAGCACGATTTGTCTCGAACTCATTCTGCGCATGCTTCCAAAATTTCTGCTCAACCTCGCAGCTATCCCTCCTAACGCCTTCTCAATTACTCTTCAGGATGTCTAGCTTCTGCAACGCGGCAACGCGCGATGCTGCAGGCACTTCTGTTCGCTGTTCCAACAGCATTTGATGTAGGCCGCTGCGGGTCACGAAGGTGCATGTGTTTCTCAGCGGCATGACGGGACGTAACGCGCAGCAAGGAGAAGCCCCAGCAAGCACCCAGCCTCCTTCACAGTGTTACTTGTGCGATAGCAAAATCATGGTCTCTATGAGATCGATTCTGTGAACAAGGACCGCTGATAGCTAGCTCGTACCCACACGCCGATCGAGGCCAAGTCGCACAGGCGAGTCTAGGTCAGTAGGACACATGAAAACGCAAAACATATGCATCTCTGCAAAACTTCCTGGCAGAAGCCTCACACGTTCTTATGCAGTGCATGAAGTGGCTGTCTCCCCTTTTTCATCGGTCGGACCTGCCTGCAATCCCTAGGCAGCAGAACCTCTTCCCGGGCGGGCGGGTGGGAACATCAAGAACACTGTAGCACAGCTAATGTGCCAGCACCGAAGCTGTGTACTCAACACCGGTACACAACATCCAAACACTGCTGGCATCAACACAACTGTACAGCACCGCATGTACATGTGNAAGGTGGTGGTAAGTACAGCCAGAATTTGCACTGACCGCATGGCTAAAAGATTTGCTTAGCCAACATGAAACATCAGCCTAAGTGCTGACAAACGATGCATCAGCCGCACGCTGACAGAGACGTATCCCCCATCAGCCTCTCGCTGACAAACGGTGACCCTGCTCAGATTTTCGATCGGGCAAGGGTGGGCGGGAGATCGAAAATCAGGGCGCCCGCCACTCTGCTCCCGGTCTACACCCCGGTAAGACAACGATCACTGTGCTTCAGCCACACAGCTTCACGTATCAACATGCCGCACTGTTCAACCACGTCGCACTGCCCAAAGGGCCCAAAGACAGCTTAGCTTAGCTAGGCTCCACGGCACACGACACCATACTGCAAAGACGAGAGTCCCTGCCACACGCATCCTCTCACGCCAGACAAGAGCTACGGCATACAAAACACACAAGCGCACACAGATGCACGCACACAAGACAACCTACCTCAACAAGGACTCTATCGGATCCCTCTTTTTGCCCCTCCGGTTCCCTCCGGTTCGACCCGCAGGGCGGGACTGAAATGTAGGCAATAACAGCAGCCAGGCACCTAACCCAACGAACCGGGAACACCAACACGGGTTGCACTGGCGCACCGCGCGTGCAGGTGAGCAAAAACAGATGAGACTCAGGCGAAAGGCCAAGCCCAGTGGTTTCGGAACACCCGACACACACACACACACCAAGCGGCGAAAGCCAACTTTGAGATAGAACAAGAAACCAACCAAGCCCCCCAGGACAAGACCAGCAAACCCAACCGCAGCCGAAAGCCTGGACTCCCATTATTGCAAGTTTATTGCAAAGTCCACGTGTAGAACACCTGCAGCCAGAGACCAGCCGTCCTAGCACTCCTAAAGCAGACAGTTCGGACAGTACGGAGATCACACTCGCACGCCGCGCGACTCTCTGTTTTTCCCGCCACGAAGGCGATACAGTCGGGCAGGTTCAGCAGGAACATGCTTTTCATGCGAAGCTGCAATGACACTCAGTGCTGGGGTCAAGAACACAATCCCCCCCCTTCACACGCTTTGCATGTGGAAAACAAGAAAAGAGTGCTGGGGTTAGGCACAGTTAAAAACCCACAACCCCCATTGCGGCGGGAGGGCGGGGCAAAATTTGAGAAGGCAAGCCGAACGACCCTCAACTGTTGGCTGACCAACGTGGAAGCTCGAGGGTCAACACTTGAACATGCAGCACAGCAAACATGCATGGAAGCTCAAACACGTGCAGCAAGTCANCGACAACACGAGCATGCAGCAGGCGACGCAAACGCAGACCTGAACACAAGACGAACATCCAGGCGCATGGTTTGCTTTCTACACGGCCCATGTGCAATAAGGCCTCGTCAACAAGTAGAGATTTGCGTCTCAGACTGAACGCCAGCTGCGCTCAGAAGACTAATGCACTGCTGCAAATGCACGCGGTCTCTTCATTTTTTCTCTCAGTCGCAAGACTGGTTAAGTTGGGGCAGCGCGGACGGAAAATGATCTATCGGACCGCCCATGCTCGGCACGGGTTGTCCATTTCAACACCCCCCACCAGCCCCACCAGTTCAAGGGCGGGCGGGCGGGGCAAAACAAGACACACCACACAAAGTGTCTGCCACACAGGCAACCACTACAGCAGTCTCTGACACCTGTTGGTTTGCACGTGCATCGACATGCATCATCATGCATCATGGACACGTGCTGCGCGGCAATTACAACAGTGCGACACAACATGGCACGCAGCTGCCGACGCAAAACCACAAGTGCACACAGGCTTAGTAGGTTCTTTCAGTCCGGACAGCGGGCATAAGGCGACGTCAGCAAGTTGAAGTAGGCCTCTTTTTCAACCGGCGGATTGCACAGAGCTCAAGGACTCTGAAACAGTGAAGACATCAGCTCCGACGCTGATACATCGCGCTGAAAATCGAAAACCACTGCGCCTGCAGACACAGAGCGGGAGGGTTGGAAAACAAGACTGGCGTCCGACAGCACTGCAGGCACTCGAGCAAGAACACTCGATAACACACAGTGGCACACGGACAACTGTAGCAAGCACACATGTCCCGCAACATGCAACAAGCACACAAGGCACTCTCGGATCCACCCCGCTTCAGCCCTCCAACCCTGCACAAATAGACCTGTCCGAGGGATAGAAGGACTCACTCGTTTACAGAACCGAAACACAGCCGGGTACACAATGCACAGCCTCACATGTTCTTACGCAGTGCACGAAGTGACTGACATGCTTGCGATCCCTCGGCAGCAGAAACTCACTGGGCGGGCAAGCAGGCAATCGAAAACACTGGCAGCGCATGCGCAGGCACCGAAGCCGTGTACACTACACTCAATTGATATCAACAGCACTGCATGTACATGTGAGAGACGGGCGTGCGGCCAAAACCCAGCCGAACCGGCACCCGACACCAAACCCAAACCGAACCGGCGTGCCGACACCACACTTTCCAGCCCACCCTCATGTGAAGTGTGAAGGAGGGGAGGGGCAATCAGTGCAACTGCAGCATTCATCCATGCAGAAACATCAGAGCCGTGCCTCCGAATGTTTCCCCGCTAACTAGGCTCTGCAACCCCATTGCGCCACATTAAAGCTGTAGGACAATCTCGGGTTGCACAGCGTGTCGGGACTTCGTTCGCCACCTCGAATCAAGCACCAGGAGCAGGCGCAGCTTCTCGGGCACCGGCAGATTCAAAAAGCAATCGCCCCAACTGGCACGAAAGCACGTACACACACACACACATGCACACACACACACACACACACTCATGCGAAGTTGCCGACGCTGGGCAACGGTTGGAGTCCGAGCCTCTTCCCCCAGTCGTCCACGTGGCTGCACGCCAATAGTTTCATGCAAACAGGAGAGAAGCAGAATTGTTTGCACCAGCATGTCGGTCTTAGCCCAGTATACCGAAGATTCACAAGTGTCTTCGCTTCCTCTTCTCGGCACACGAGAACTTCTGCACTCCACCACTTACCGAGTGCAACACTGCAAAGACGAGCCCTCTGCAATCTGCAAGAAGAGCTCTCACACGCCAGACAGACGCCGACCCCAGCAAAGACCCTACCGGATCCCTCTTTTCGCGCTGACAGAGCCTTGACGGTCACACGGCACGAGCAGCACACCACACTGACACTATGGCGCTCAATTCCGAGACAAAGAACGCCTCACCTCTGCAATTGCACCAGACATGCTGAGCAGCACGATCAGAACAGCGCAGGCACCGAACGGTCTTGGCGTCACAGCCTCACGCGCTGAACCACAAATCTTTGTATCTAGCATATGTTTCAACTATCCCACATTGACAACCTCGCAACTGTTGCCTGGCAGCACGCAAACTGGTATCCAGCTACGAAGCACTGCGCTTCGATATTGGGTCGCGACACGGTCAGCCTCTAGAGATAATGGGTTCAACGATTGCGCAATCTGCAGTCTCATGTCGAGCGGGGTCACGGACAGGCACGGCCAATAGCAGCTGCACCTATAGATGGCAAGGGAAAGACACAACACCTTGGAACCTCAATGACAAACACCGCCCACCTTTGCTGCCAGTTCCCCAACATCGCCCGATTAAAGCCTTCAAAGTTCATGTCCTGCTTGCAAGGACCTGTTCGTTCAAGCACAGACGACACTAACTGCCAGCCAACTGCCTTCAGCAGACACACGGGCTGCGCAGAGAAACGTTCACGCTCTGACCGCTGCCTGCGTACTCAGCTGATGGCCTGCACACCCTGCCAAGTTGGAATCCCGGACTTCGACAGCAGGAAAGGAAGGACACCTGATATATTTGCAAGTACCAGCTGCTTGCATTCGGCAGCAACTCGAAATCTGCCGGACATAGTACGGCAAAATCTCGCTCACAGGGCAGGCATGGCCTGCGAGTCAAGGTTGTGGCTTGGCTACCAGCTAGCAAACCCAGATGACCAGATGCTTGACATCAGCACCAGTTCGTCGCACACAAATAGGACCTTGCACCCAGTATCGCGCAGAAACATACCCATACTCAGTTTAAAAGCCAATGGCCGCGACTTAGGTTTTTTCCGACTGAAGTTTTTGCTGCGACGTCAACAGAGGCAGAGACAGAAAGACAGACAGAGAGAGGCAGAGACAGACCAAAAAATCAAGGGGCACCTCCGATAGTTTATCAAAGTCCCGCCCGTGCAGCTGCTGCAGAAGCTGACTCGTTGCACCCATGTGTGCTTTTCTTCAACTGGAGCTTTGGAGCACTCTCAATCTAGCGCAACAACAACCTACTCAAGCCCTGCGCACTGAATCCTTTTGGCTGGGACTGTACTGCTCAATCGCAGAAGCAAACACACACCACACCGCAAGAGGGGGACGGCAGTCCACTTCCCCTGGGTGGGTGGGCGGGAACTTTTTGATGTACAAGATCGGAACACTCCAGCAGCGGTTGACCTCAAGGTCGACCCACGACCAACACCTGCTGCAACTGCTGCAACTGTACGCGCAAGATGTGTTGGCTAGATAGAGAGGGTTTATGTCACAGTACGGGCCAGTGACAAAAGGCACGGGCCCGGTCCGGCCTGGAGGTCGAGTGACCCACAGACCGGCCGCAAGAGTGTGCTCGACAACGCGTAGGCCCGCCACTTTTTTTTTGCAAGATTGGGGACACAGCCATCCGGGGCAGCTCTCTGCCAACAGGCTTCCGGTGTGGGTGGCTGGGTGGGTGGGTGGGTGGGGGGTCTCGCGACACATTACGCTGTGGAAATTTGCACCATGGACATGTCAAGTAAGAGAGAGGGCTGGTGCTACAGTGTTACACTCCCACACATGCACAGCAGACAAATCCTTCTCTAAGCGCGCCTCACACGTTCTTATGCAGCGCACGAAGTGGCTGTCTCTACTTTTTTTGATTGGTCGGACAAGCCTGTAATGCAATCCCAAGGCAGCAGGAACTCTTCCCGGGCGGGCGGGTGGGAAAATCAAGAACACTGTGTAGCACAGCAATTGTGCCAGCACCGAAGCTTTGTACACCACACAGAAGCACTGCTGGCATCAACTGCAACAACGGCAACTGTACAGCACTGCATGTACATGTGAGAGACGGGTGTACTGCCAAACCCAGCCGAANCGAAGCTTTGTACACCACACAGAAGCACTGCTGGCATCAACTGCAACAACGGCAACTGTACAGCACTGCATGTACATGTGAGAGACGGGTGTACTGCCAAACCCAGCCGAACCGCTACATCCGACACAGACATCGGCAGGCGGCGGAACATCTTTCGTCGCGCCGGTCTTCCAGCGCCGGTCGTGCGAGACCACTGGGCGGACACAAAAAAGCTGACACTTCGAGACTTCGAAATACTTCGAGCATCAAGGCCGCGCACAGCACGTTCCTACTCGGCAAACGAGCGCATCACTCCGCAAACGACGCACGACGCTCCAACCAACTGCGATCACCACTACAGGCGGGCCCGAGCCGAGTCCGACATCCGACGGCTCAAAAGGCACGTGGGCGTCAAAAGGCAAAAGCTGCAGGCTGCAGAGAAGAAAGCCTGCACGCAACTCGACCCTCTCTCTTTTTCGCAGGAAGCGAGCATACTATCAGGTTGGAACAAAACACGGCGGCGCAGCCAGACGCTACAGTCTAGTTAGCAAGACCGCACCTGCCGTCCGGCCTGTGCCAGCTAACTATTAAGCAGAAAAAGGGCGCACCGCAAACTTTTATTCCCCCTGGGCGTGGAGGCGGGGGAACATCGACACAAAACTACACGTTTCTGTCCAAGTGCTGTTCTGTGCCACTTCGCACACCCGGCTTGAGCACACATACAGCTGCTAAAGTGCTGCAGTTCACAACAACGCGTTGCGTGGTCGTAACACGCAGTCTCTCTATTGATAAAGCAACTCAAACAACTAACAACAAACGCACGTTAGCAGCACATGCACACAGACGCCAGTTCTGCTGCACGCAGGGACCCATCTC
This sequence comes from Symbiodinium sp. clade A Y106, assembly GCA_003297005.1. Taxonomy (NCBI): domain Eukaryota; class Dinophyceae; order Suessiales; family Symbiodiniaceae; genus Symbiodinium; species Symbiodinium sp. clade A. Next base: position 67,593 of record BGNK01002956.1, on the reverse strand, counting down.
ACCGTGCTAGACGATCTCACTTTGCTGCATGTGCGCGTGCACCCCGGAAGGCAGACAGTGTACGGTTCATGTGCTATATAGGGTTAGTGGCACGTGCTGGCCGTCAAGCCAACCCACCCAAGCGCGACCCGACCGACGCTTAAAATGCAATCGTTTCGCTCCGCCCAATCCGCGTCTCTCAAGACATACTGTCACAGAAGCACCCGCCTACCCTTTCAAACGCCGCGAAAACCCTACCTCTTGCAGCCGGCAAGCACACACTTTTTCTGTGGGACGCGCAGCCAAATCCGTCCAGCCCACCCTACCCCGAAAGAAATCAACTTCCAGGAGGCGAATCGGGGGGGGGNGGGGGGGGGGGGGGGCGGTGGCTCAACTACAAGCTAGCCCGCAGGAAACCGTTTGCTGCACAGCTGAAAACCCTGCCTTGAGCAGCAAACTTGATAGGAGCAAGAGTAACAACACTTACACACGAGGCATGCGTCGCTTCGCTCCGCAGGCCACTAGCTTTTCCTACATAAAGCCGAGATGCTTCAAGTGCAATACCTCCGTACCGCACAATCCGCGAGATCTCACAAAAGCTGGCATCCGTTTCGTTATGTGTCACTTAATGCACACGGCACACTGCATAGCGGCACTGCGGTTCTCCTAAAATCACAGCCACGAAAGCCGCGCAAGCAACACACCAAAAAAACTCCGCAAATCCCAATGATGGTCTTTGCTTGTTTGTTCGCAAGCTTGACTGCTATAAGGCATCGTCAAACAAGTAGACACTTACTTCGTGGTTTGTTGAGTTTCGATTTTGTGATTGCTGTCACACGGTCATAGCATGATAGCACTGATTTGCATCTTGCAGAAGCATGCTTGCACGGCCAAGACACCAGCGCTTTTTGGCTTGCACACTCATATTCTGGAATCCAATCTTCTGGCTGCACGGACCTGCCAAGCAGCTTGGCGACCAGGGAATCTGGAGCACAGCGCACGAAGGGCATGTGCCTTCATACGACTCCTCCCAGAAAGGAAACCGAACCATCACAGAAAAGCAAAAGAAAGTTCACGCTACCACCTTCGGCAAGCAGTCACCCGGCAGGCCAGAGCTGCTAGGAGACACATACACGAAGCCCTGGATCAGATCAGCACGTGACAGCCGCACCCCGACCATGTTCCACACACACACACATTTACACACACACACACGCACCAAGGGACAGCGAGCATTGTAGTCTTGGTCACAAGCCACTGCTTGAGCGCCAACCTCACTAAGGCTTTTCAGCCCGGCCGGAGCAGGCACCTAACTGAACACGTGCTCAGAAACGCCAGATGTACAACACGAACTCTCCAGAAGACAACGACACTGACCGTGCGTAGGCCAGCAAAGACATCTCGCAGGCTATCTGTTGCGAAAATGAGGACACAAAATTGCAACGGACAGAATCGGGCGCAGAAGGCCTGGTTGCTGCGGCGCCATTACAATTTTCGAATTTTGCAGAACAGCACCTGCCCCAGGACGGCCCAATCTCAACCTCAACGTGATGCATAGGTGCAATCAAACTCGCTCTTCGCCTGCATCTGCTAGAACGTTGCCCTTTCGCAGGCCTGCCAAGGAACCAAGATGAGTCTTGAGTGCGACGTTACTCTCTGCATCTACTCTCTGCATCTGCTAGCAACGTTGGTACTCTTGCTCCTCAAACAGCTCCTCAAACAGCCACGCCTTGCTTGAGAGCAGCCCCAGCTTGCCAGCTTGTAATTGCACACACAAGTCCGCAGAGGAATGCAAGCATGATTCGACGCAGCGGCTTGAATCAGCACAGTCACACTCCTGCACCTGCTGTACTGGTACAACGCAGCCCATGGACGTCGTGACACTTCTAGGACGCAAGTGCGCACACGCTCTTTTTTTTTCGTGGGATGCGCAACTGCCGACAGTCTTTCCTGGCCTAGCAAGGAACTACAAACTTCCTGGAGGCGATTGGGGCGGCGGCGGGCTCAAAAGAAAGCCTACAGCCAACCTACCTAGATCTAGCTCTAGGCTCTGGGCAGAGCCGGAGCCACAAGCTGCAACTATACAAATGCTTCGCGCACAACACTTACTCACCAAGCACGCAGACGCACTTTTTTCAATGGACCGCACACCTCTCACTGCCACAGGCCACATGCACACGCAAAGCAATGCCATGCGCGACCCAGCATGGGCGCACAGAGGGTGGGGCGCAACAAATTACCACGGCCAGCACTGAATGCCCAGATGCACACACACACACACACAAACCACCGCAAGTGGTCACTTGAGCGCGCGCAATCAAGCGCAAAGACAACTAGGAGACACCTTGCCGGCCACTTCCTCAGTCCGAGCGGGGCGGGGCTTCAAAAAGGCCCAGCACCCACGATGGAACATCTTAGCAAATCGCACAACAGCTACACAAAAAATGTGCAATGCTGAACTCAGCTGCATGTACATGCTACTTATAAACGGCTACTTGTACACGCAGACTGTACTAGCTACATGCGCCAGGGAAAGACGGCTGCAGTGCCATCCCAAGCCAAGCTGGCGCATCCGACACGAGCCGGACGCTGGCAGGCAGGAGATCGAAAATCCAGGCGGCTCCCGCACTTGCTGCACTGTCCGAACACTTCGCACTGCCCAAAGGCTTTCTGGCTTGGCTTCGCGGCGCATGGACTCGTCTGCACACAGAGCAGCTCGGGCTCTTGGCATTGAAACCACACCCTTACAAGCCCCCATGTAGCATGCACACTTGCGTGCTTGACTTGACTGCTTCCCAGATTTGGGTGCTTGCTGTGTTGATCTTGCTGTAAACATTGTAAGGGAATATGCATATCGGCGGGATCCTGGCAGGCACGCAGACTCCAAAAGACCAGAGGCTTCAGTGATACGATCGAAGGGCATCGCACCCTTGCAGCACGCAAAAACTGGCCGACAGAACATGGACACAGCCACACAACATCTGCAGCACACAAGGGCGAAAGGCACATGCTCTGCATATGACAGGTGGTCTTTCGCACCGTAATCAGAACGGCCATTACATGTACCTTTGGGCAGCACGATCGAGCGCATTGAAATGAATCCCTATGAAAATTTCAAGCACTCGCACCACAATATTGACCGCCTGACAAGTGTCAAACCAAATCACAGCACATGACTTGCACGCAGTCCTGCTTCTCGCCTGGTACACAGCCTGCAGGGCAACGCGTCCGTAGTTGCCTTGCATGCACGTTTGCTGACTTGGCGGGTGATCGAACTGCAGCTTCAGCAGGTTTAGGGTGTAGGTAATGGCAACCCCTACCAACCAGCCCCTAATCGCTTGGACGCATTGCACTCGGTCTGCCCCAATACTTGCAAACACTCCTGCGTGTTGGCGCACATTTGTTTCGTTTCCAAACTCGAGTTTCGGGCGTTGTTGTGCGCCGTTTTCGTTCAGGTTTCTGATGCATTGATTTCTGACTTTCTCAGACTTGGTCTAATCCGTTCTGAGAACAGATGACGTCTGATGACGTCAATGGTTTAATCCGTTTTGAGAACAGAGATGAACAGAGCCTTTTCATGGCCCAACCATGATGACGTCAAAGGTCTAATCCATTCTGGGAACAAACGTGAACAGGGCATCTATGTATGGCCCAACCGTGATGATGTCCCTGGTCTAATCCGTTCTGACAACAAAGGCGTCCATCGCTCAACCCTGATGACGTCCATAGTCAACCATAATGCCATAATGAAGCGGTTCTCCAGCGTGCTTCGCCCCCAGTTCCAAATGCACCTTGCTGTCAAGCTAGTAGTTCAGTAGTTCCCACAACGAGCATGAAACTGCAATAGCAATAGACCGCCGTCAAGATAACCTAACTTCCTCGCGCTGCCAAGCCTGCTGTGAACCCTGGTGCGCAACAAGTCCTTCTGTGCGTGCTTGCAATGTCCTCTAAGCTTCTCCAATATGAAGTCCTACCCCTAAACCGGAAAGTCTTGCACTCGTGGGTGTCCGGCAGTGTAAGCACACGGCCACCACCTACTAGTATTGTCTGTCAGCAGCTGATGTTTATACTTGGTTGTTAGTTTTTGAGTTGACGTCTGCTCAAGGATTTTGGATCCCCCGCCCATTCGTGTGCATGCTGCGCTAACCTACAACGCAAGCAACACGCAAGCAAGATTATCAGAAACACTTGAAATTTTGTTTGGTTGGCGGGTGGGCCCGGCCCACCCTTTTTACACTAGGCAATAAAGAATTATCGCTCCGCGATGTGTGTCTCAGCAAAAGCAGGAGGCATCAAAAACTCGAGGAGAACGCGTATCGCAGAACACAAAATAGAAGGACAGGAGGCAAAGCCAACAAGCAGCAAAGAAAAGGGTCGGGGTGGCAGCTCAGCCACCTGGCAGAAACAACTGCACCTGCAATCACTTGGGGATTCGTGCGCAGAACAGAAGCACGCGGACTGCCACCGTCATTTCACTCTGTGCGCACAGAGGTCTTACCAGATTGGCAGCGAAAGAGACGACCCAGAAAATTTATGGGGGAGTGGAGGGAAGGGTGCCAGCCCACGCTGCCGTGACACAGCACGCAATCGAAAGCCTGAGATGATCCGCTTTCGTGGCAACTAGGCGGGTCCCAATTCCGGTAACCATGCGGCCTTCAGCGTCGTAGGGTCTGCCAATTCCTCTAACTACGCGGCACCTGCTACCTTCAGCATCGTCGTAGGGTCTGCACCGTGTCGCTGGACAGACACACAAGAAAGGGGCAGTGCAACGCTCTGCTGCTGGAGACTTTGTCCAAGTTGCTGGTGACCTGCATGCTAGGGATACTCGCACACAGACACGACACGGGCAGAGACAGTGTGGCCGCGGCCCGAGCAGCAATTCCTGAACTTCATGCCCAGAAATTGTTGTGGCTCGCCAGCAGCTAGCAGCTAGCTAGCAACTCTGACGCAGAAGCCCGGTGGGCGAAACTTTACCAGCTGCCCTCCCACTGAGGCGCGGACAGACGTTTGCCAAGAAGGAGCGCAAGGAACACCTAACTCTGTTTTGCAGAAGGCTTCACTCTTGCATTCAGGTCTCAATGATGCGAGACAACCCTGTGCCGCGACGAAACTACGAGCCAAAAGCACTGGCACACTCTGACTGTTTCTCCGTCGGGTGGACGTCATGCCCCAGAGACAACAAGCACCTTGGCCTTGCCTCTGCACATTCAGCATTTGGCCGGGTTTGGGTCCTGTCTCTGCCAAGCGAGCAACGGCAATCGCACCCAGACCACAGCAAGTTCAGACGCAGCACACGCTCGTTAATTCCAACATTCCCACTCCACGACCTAATTGGGCCGAACGTGCATCCATTGAACTTGAACCAGGATAAATCCCTGAAATATGGGCAACATGTTCCACGAGCATCACCGCCCGGCCGCCACCATCCAGTTGCGGTCGCTGAACAATCATCCCACTCATGTCTCAGGATGTAAGCGGGAACAAGATTGGAGGAAATCTAAAATCAGCGGTCACACATCGCAAGGCGAGCAACGGCACTCGCACGATACACAAGTCAGACTGATAGGCAGTCAGCAACCATGCATAGTGTTCGGAGCACTAGCCGTGTCTGCACAAGGCCATGCTTTGGATCACAGCAAAATTGATAACAAAGACGCATTTGTTCATGGGCGGGGGGATCTTTCGAGGGCGCTCAATGTGAAGGCAAGAATCGGCAGAAGGTGGGAGGGGGGAAAGATCTGCGACTTGGCCCATGACTTGGCCTGGCTTTTGAATTCTGGGCTGTGTGAAGTCGTGCTAGCTGTCGGCTGCGTTTGCTGCCGGTAGCGGTCTTTGTCCATAGTGTCGTGAGTGCTGACAGAGACGTGACTCAGCCATCAGAACAAAATGACGGGTGCGCAGGCGGCTGAGTTGTTCGGTCTTGCTGGGGCTGCTAGGGTTGCTCCTTGCGGTGTGTGTGTGTTCGGCGTTCGGGCTGTCCAAAGTAAAGGAAGATCTCTGTGCTTTTCCCGCCCGTCGCGCCATGCAAAATTTGGGTTGCAAGTGTTTGGGTCGACTCGCTAACCGGCTGCGCGGGTCGGGGCGCGCGGAGCGCGTCACCATACATATATATATATATATATGTGCATATATAAATATACATATACATAAATACATGTATATTAGCAATGTATATGTATATATATATATATATATATATACATATATGAGCGTTGATCAATATTATTGTTTCTGGAAATGGTTTCTTCGCGGATTATTACTTTCCTTTCGCGGGACTTTCGCCCTCACTTTCGCGCAACATGTTTGAGGTGGTAGTACTTGTNGCGGTTTTTTACTTTCCTTTCGCGGACCCATCGCGGATCTTTCGCGGACACATGTTCAAACCATTTTATATAAATGCCAACACAAGGACCTTTAGATCAATGCTCATATATATATATATATGCACACATACATACATATAATATGTGTGTACCTCTACATATGTATATTTATATTTATTTAAAATTTATCTACAGGAGAGAGCGCCAAACAAGCATAGAAGCATAAGCATAGGACAGGGATATCCAATGGGATCAAAACGCACCACTAGAAACCCCAACCGCCCAACCCTCTACTAGGGGGGGGTTTTAACACACATCAGGGCGCAGAAATATGCATCACCCCATGTAGACGCTGATTTCAGGGAATTACACATCAGCGCCGGAATTACACATCACGCCAACTTTCATCCCGAAGGTGACGCTGGATTTTGTTGGTCGTCGCCCACTTAACGAAACCTCACGGACGCCAGTGTTCTCGGCACGGACTGCTGCCATTTTGATGTGGCATTGATGCGTTATAGTAGCGAGTCACGAAGGTGACGCTGGTTTCTGTTGTTGCATTACTGCAGCTGCATCTATCACATCTTACAACAAAGTCACCAAACATACACCACAAACTCGTCAAACACCATCTAAACGTAGTTCAATNCGAAGGTGACGCTGGTTTCTGTTGTTGCATTACTGCAGCTGCATCTATCACATCTTACAACAAAGTCACCAAACATACACCACAAACTCGTCAAACACCATCTAAACGTAGTTCAATGACAGAAACCTATTCGATTCTGTATTTCCCTGGAAAAGCTATTCTAGTGCGCCGGCACGTGGAGCTGCTCCTGCCGAGCCACTGTCATGTAAGGAAAGAGGAGCTGTAACAGTGGTATTTTAAGTAGTGATGTTCGGGTTCTAACTTGTGGTGTAGATAGTATAGATAGTAGGCCTGCGCGACGGCCGCGCGAGCTTATTGCGCGAGCACCGCGCGACGTCCAACCCTACACCTACGTGTAGCAAGGTTAAGTCGCATCAGGGCGCGTTTAGTCACAACATCCCCAAGGTGACCGGCCGATCCGCGTTTAGTCGCATCACCCGCGCTTAGTCACATCAGGAATGTCGAAACCCCATGTGGACGCCGTCCGGAGGTGGGTTTCAACACATGGAGCAAAATGAGTAGAAAGGCCGCGTGACGCAGGTATTCGTGCCTATTTTGCACTGACATCACCTCGTTTAGCCTCATCAGAAAGAGCGAAGCCCCATGCGCATGCCGCCCGGAGGCGGTCTTCAACACATGTAACAGAACGAGTGAACTGCCCGCGTGCCGCAGGTATTCGTGC
>BGNK01002956.1:1471-54414 GCA_003297005.1 Symbiodinium sp. clade A Y106 | reverse complement strand
TGTTACGGCGGGACGAGGAAGAATTCAACAACGGCTCATCTGAAAGATGATATCAAAGCTGACTCACGACCGGTCACACAATCCCTGCCCGAAACCTATAAAGAGCTATTGATTTATCACCGGCATGCAAAGGGCAGGCAAGCGGGGTTTTGAATACGGGATCCACGCGGGATCCTAACGTACAAGATTAACTCAGCACACGCACGCTCTGCTTTTGTTTCTTCCCGGCGTGGGCTCAATCAGGCAGGCTCTGGACTGGCATCAGCTCGTCGGCTGACAAAGAACATCAGCTTCAGAAAACAAGAACGCTCCAGCAAGCCTGGTAAGAGCACCTGGCGGCAACTTCCACAACAACGACTTCTCAAGCACGTCCAGGCCCAGGTCCGAGAAATCCGAACCCTGCTATAGGGAAGAAATGCCGATGGACGCACACCACACTGGACCATTTTGCCACACATCCGGGCTGGCAGCGGCAAAAATCAGCTGCTTGACCTGAACAAGCGGACGCACTTGAACACACGAGAAGGTTGGGAAAACAAGCTGCAAAGCAAAAGAGCAAAAGACAAATCTTACGTGTGTGCCTTGGCCTATCCCGCCAAACCCCACGGCAAACACCCCAGAACTGCTCGAGACAATAACACACACTACTTGTAGCACACGCTTCACTGTTCACTCTAGGCACACCTTTCTGGACCGGACGCACTACTGGCGTGAGAAAGGACCCAGGCAGGGTCCCATCACACACGACACTGCCCACACACCTCCGTCCCTAGACGCGGGATCTTCTTCTGAAGAACCGAGCTCGGTTCGGCACACCACACACAAGACTTGCGGCAGCAAGCTGTGGACTGATGCATAACAACACATAATGCGGCTGCACGTGAGTGCCGCCGCACTTGGTTGAGTGGCAGCGCGCGCAAGCGTACACGAGCTCCAAGCGCGTCAAACGTGCCTCACTCCAGCATGCAACAAACGTAACTCAAGAAATGCACAGCACTCGCAGATCCACTTTCTGTCCCTGGCAGGCCACCACACCTTCCTTGGGTAAACATCAGCGTGCACACGCTACGACTTGTCCTAACACGCGCCCTCCTAACCCATAAACTCTGCTGTGGTTTCCTTCACTTTATGAGATGAGGTAGCAGCATACCTGGGTTGAAAGCACCAGGCGATATTGCAGCCGCTTAGCGAGTCGACCCAAACTCAACCCCTACATTTTTTGCACGCAACATGTTCTGCTCCTAGAAAAGCTTTGCCCTATCAACCAAAATCCTAAACCACTAAACCCGAGAAAGGAAAATGATCGCACTCCAAAGTCGGTTCACTTTTCCATGGGATGCACAGATGGATCCGACGCTTCGAGAAACAGGTGTATCCCGATCCGAAGCATGGGTGGGGTGGCGACTTATGCACCACCCCACACAAAAGGACACCTAAGAGAGGCGACCACGACATGTGGAAAGCCCGGCCAACTACTGGCTAGAGAAGCCAAGAGAAGCTAAGGCTACGAAGAGGGCAGACCGCCCCAACTACGGGCTCGGAAGAGCCGACTGCAAGCTACGGAGAGAAACTACTGGCTCGGAAGAGCCGTCTGCGAGCTACGGAAGAAGGTGGTCCGGAGGACCCAAGTGGCACAAGTATGCACCCCAGCCTCGCAGGCCGGCAAGAGGTGCAAGTGCCATGTTGGTGTGGACTTCAAGTGACAGGCAGAGAGCCCTGGGCAATCAAGAGATGCCCGATGCAGACCTGCAAAAACACAAGCTGGGCGGCGCTGTGCACACAAAAGTGAGCTGCGGCCGAAGGCAGGAAACAGGCAGCAAGAAGCAACTAGCAGGCAGCTAGTGCACACTAGGGCGGGTCGGGCGGGAAAAGCGAAAAGCCAAGTGCTCTCGCCGCACGTCTTGAACCGGGTGGCGAGAGATGCAATCCTGATTCTGCCATCATGCAAGAGCATGCCGGATGTATGCTGAAAGGCACAAATGCAAAGCATGCATGCTGCCGCAAAATAAAAGGCACTTTTGGGATCTTTTGGGCAAACTTTTCACAATCGCAAAACACAAGTGGACAAGTCCACATACCGTCCCTACTCTTACTTGGTTAGGCCTAGCGCCCAACCCCCTGCTAAGAAGCAGGTGCAACTGTGAGCACACAACACTGCGAGCAATGAAGCAATCGCACCAACCATCCAAGCAAACACGCGCAGTCGCTCACACAGCTTGCTTTTGGGTGGCAACAAGGTACAACGATTGTCACATGACACTGGGCTGTCTCGGAGCTCCGCCCACCGCAGGCTGCACTCGACATCCTTCCATGGCACTCAGGCTGTTGCGCCAGCCACGGCACTTTTCAGCGTGTCTTCAATAAACCGGCACTCGGCCTCGCAGGGGATCCACATCAGTTGCAGAGCAGTTGAGTCACCTGTCCCTGGTCCCTAGCACAGAAAGCACGAAAACGTCAGTCTAAATCAAAAAAATACTTCCATGAACAAAAACACTGCCTCTCAATCTACACGCAGCATCAATGCATCGGAACACGTATTGCTGGGACTGTACTGCTCAAGTGCCACAACACGGCACCAACACCACACAGACGGCGACGGCAGACCACCTCCTCCACGCATGGGTGGGCGGGAACTTGAAGGAGTTTATGTCACAGCACGGGGCCAGTGACATTTTGCACGACCACGCATCCTAACGGAGACGTTTGTGTTTGACACTTCTCTTGCTGCTGCAAGAAACTGGCCGGCCGGAAACGATTGTGCACCATACACCGGACGATCATCGCCGAAGCACCGGCCAGGCAATTCCTCCCGAGATCCGCCCAACTCAGCTACATTTTGAAGTGAATACAAGTACATGACACCACAAAGATCACAGTTCACGACTTCAAAGAGTGTTGCTGCGGCTGCCAGCTGCCAGCTCGACAAGCGAACCTGAAACCGGCACAACCAGTGGCCTGAACACAAGCTCTCACACGCTGTTAGTGGAGGGTTCGGGACGTGCGTTGGCCATTACCTCGACCTACCCCACAACGTCAGTGATAAATGATAAGTGCTTCATTTCTACTGGCCACCACGCCTGACTCCTACATAGCACATAAGGCATAACGGCGGCGAGCAGCCGGTTGCCAGTTGCCGGTTCTAGCGATTCTAGCAGATTCTAGCAGGGACCCAAGTCAAGTCAGCACGGGTCAGCACGTTTGGCCAACTCTGACAAGAAAGTCGGTCCTCCATCAGCCTGGATTGCATCTCCAGCGCACGGCTCCGGACCTCCCGACGGACAGGCTTCTAGACGCTGATGTTTGCACCATCGACTATCAAAACTTCACATGTCCTGCTTCTCTCGCGTGTCCTGCACGTGCTCAGCATCAGCTACCTCGATCAGCAGCCTACGCAAACAAACCAACACAACATGCCACTGCATGCTACTGAATCCCACGTCGATGCACTCTTCGGTGCACTGGGAGGGACAGACAGACAGACATACAGACAGACAGACAACGCAAGCATCACTTGGTACTGAGCTGAACACCATATCGGACAGCTTGACAAAGCCAATGGAGGGCAAGACACGCGCATTGGCCTCAAGGCGCAGCAATGTTGAGGCTGCGAAGAACCGCAGTCACGGATGACTGGACGCTCCCAAACAACAGACCCTGCACACCCTGCCTGCGCGGGAAGACTCTGGCTTCGGGTTCGCAGGAACTTTACGGGCACTGCATGAAGCCTCTTGAATGTGGAAATTTCGCTTTGCAAAGCCACCTCCCACATCACCATACGTTATACACCGTGCAATCATACTCAACGTCAGCGTTGATGGTGGCGGATCAGGAAGCTACCGGCTGAAATGAGTTGAGCTCTCAAAAAACTATGCCTTGAGACGATGAAGCACCACGGTCGTAATTGAGTCCATATCGGAGCAGGCCTAAAATCCACTGCTCAGCCAGGTCTTCGCACGAAGCGAACACACAGCACACCGGCCTGGGTTAGCAAATCTGATTCCTGCTTGGACCTGCGCCGCAAGTTGTGCATTCTGAATGTTGAAACGGATTCCTTCTTGACTATGCTTGGGCTTGGAGACATGGCAGCCAAGCCGGCATCTGTTGTTAGTTCATTTAACCAAGCCGCGCTCGTAGCCTGCTCTAAAAGTAACCGCTGATGTTAGGCCGTTAGGCATCGTATCAGGCCACGGGAAGTGCAAGGGCAAAACAGCATTCGCCTGCCTGCGCCGCCTCAAGTTGCGGATAGCTGCTTCGTTTGAAGGATCTCAGCAGCAGCGCACAATCATCCGTCGCTCACTTCTAAAAACCTACTGGCGGTGGCATCCTGCCTGGATCGGCTACTGGGTTAACCACCAGTTTGGCTTCAAGTAGAACATTGTCAGATCGCAACGTAGCGAACCCTAAGGCGGGAGCACCTCCCACAACAAAAAGGCAGCAAAAAAAGCACAGCTATCTGTTTCTGCGCCACATCTCACCACTTTCAGCGCGAAGTTGCCGCAGAGAGCCTTAGCTGTGGAGGATTGAACAACCCCAAATATGACGGCAAGCACCTGCGGGATCCCCGCATGCTCCAACAAATCCTGAAGCGCACACACACACACACATTTTTAAGTACATAGCTTACGACCCTCTCTTTTGTACCTCTGCAGACATCAACTCCATGGCTGATGAAGCTGCTAGCAAGCCACTCTTCGGGCGGGCGGGCGGAAAACCAACCAAGAGTGGCCGGGTGGGAAAACAAGGACAACTGGCTGCACAAGCTGTCGAAGTCTTGCAATCATGCACACATACACTAGCGAAAAAGAAGCAGGACTGACTCTCACACACACACACACATGGGACTCTTACGCAGAACAGAAGCACGCGGACTGCCACCTTAGACGACCCAGAGCCAACGCACAGACGTTTCCTGTCCATGTAAAGGTAAGCAAGGCAACACCCGGCCCTACTAGCTGCCCCTGGGTCGCAACGAAGACCTCAGCCCCCCCCGCAGGATTTTTCTGAAGGAGTGGAGGCAGGGGAACAGAAAATCTGGAGCACACCGAATGTGAAACACGACTCTGCTCCTATAAACAACTCGAGCAGCAACGGCAGCAACGAGTGTTGTCATGGAGGCTGCGACGTGATAGCTTTTTCACTTGGGCTAACAGTGAGTCTAACTCGCACGTTCCACACGTGTGTTCATGTTCGTGTTGAGTTTGTGCGTGAGTGCCTCGCCCATGCGAAGCGTGCTGCAAGATTCTGGCATCACAGTGATCACAGCTTGCAAGTTAGGTAGAGGAAGTGGTGTCTTGTGAGCATTTTGCTTCTCCCACCCACCACGTCCCTGCAAAATGCGTTGAGCAGGGGTGAAGGTAGTCCCTGCCCTAGGGCCCGCACTGGCGGCTGCAACCCCCTGGACCGCGGGCTACGCGTAGCTTAGGGCACTGTAGGGTAGAACCCAACAGAGACTCAAAGGACACTCCCCAGCGTCACCGACGGAAAAGACAGGCGTGCCATGCTTCTTCTGTGTTTGTTTGTGTCTCTGCAGTCATGTTCCGTTTAGGCCACGTTAGTCCGAAGTGAAGAGTGATGGCTGCACACGAACATGTCAAGCTCATGTCATCGTCTGCACTAGCTACACGCAACATGCAAACTCTGCACACACACACACTCGCCAGTTACACTCGTGGCTCAAGCAACAAACCACCACGCAACTGCCTGCTCCCGAACTCAGTTTCGATGCACTCTCCCCGCCCGTCGGCAAGCGTACCTATAGGCTCACAAGTGAAATAGCACTTACAAGCACGCTGCAGCGAATTGGACACTCAAGCACAAAACAGAGATAGGAAAAGCATGTTTAATGAACAACTGGCACACAGCAGCTCGGCGAAATTCGACAAGACACCTGCCATGCTTATTGCAATCGAGAAGCTGTGAACCACCTTGGATATTTCCTTTTTAGCCTTTTCAAGGCTGCTGTCATACGCCTGCTGGAGGTCCAGCAGCGCAGCCTGCATGACAAGGAAACAAACAAAGCACAAACTACAAAAATGATAATTTGCGTTGAACCAGTTCGAGGAGCCTTTTCAAACGATTCTCCACTGCGTTCTATCTCTGCAGTTACCTGCACAAAGTTGGCCGACCGCGAAAGCAACATCCTAAACACTGCGAGCCAGGCCTGCTGCACCTGTGCAACCAGCTCTGTATCTATGATATGGCTCCAGGAGCTACCAGATGCTACCAGTCTACCAGAATACGGACCGCATGTTACAAGTAATTAAAGGCAGCGCTATGACTCGAGATCTTCAGAACACTTGGGCAACACTATCCGACGAACAGGGCACGCCGCTTCAACGCTAGGCATGCGTCCACGCTCCGCTTGCCACTTCCTGTTCCTACATAACACCGGGGAGCTTAAAGTGCAATAGTGCAATAGCTCCGCTCCGCACAATCCGCTTTGAGGAAATGGGACTCGTTTTCTGGAAACTAGTTGAGAACTCGTTGGCCTTACAGCGCCTACAGCAAAGTAAAAATCAATCCGGAGGACAAGGAACAGAGGCCTCAAGCAAACCCTGCACAACGTTTTCTTCGTAAGAATCCCGGAAACGGCAGAGAAAAGATCAAAAAACTTTTGCAGGTGTGATAGGCGAGAAATGCCCTGTTTCGAGAGCAAGGCGCTACAAGCAGAAAGCTAGCCCATGACAGATGAAGCACGTAGTAGCTCCCACGTACTTCAGTCAGCAACGGCAACAGGCTAAACAGACTGCAGATGGCACGCAGAAACACTGTAGGACTTCGCTTAATTCGTATTCGATAGAGGCTTGCGTGCGCCCGAACCAAGACGACCATAAGCAACTGGCAGGCGATTACGCCACCCTCTGGCTGGTCACGCTGCGCCCCACCAACAGCCCTGCCCTGTAGCCGGCGAACCAGCAACAATGTCTGATATCAACTGCTCTGAACGACATCTGGTTACTGGTTCATCATTCTCTAATTACAGTCTTGTCTTGAGTCTGAACCCCTTCTTCTGGGCTAACCGCTACTTGTAACTTGTAACAGGCCAGCATTGCGACGACAACACCCATTGCAGAGACTCCTTGCGCCTCTGGGAACAACTCTTGTGGAGGCTGCAGCTGGACTGCAAGGATCGGCTGACCGTTGTCAGTGGCTGACACTTTGCACAGGACCTCCACAACAAACAACAACAACAACAACAACAACAACAAGATGGAGCATCACATTTATCAAGCTCTGCAGAGCACCAGCTGGGCAACCAGGACATACCACAGCACAAAGCCAGACAGCAAAGTCATGCTGGTGGGGCAGCGCAAGGAAATCCTTTTGCATAACCCGTCTGCAAAGAAATTGCTGCCAACCACCATACACACCAAACACATGCTGCAAAGACCTGCCACCTTCTGCTTCTCACAAAGGTTCAACTCTATTTCACCGTCATTTTACTCGGTGCGCACAGAGGTCTTGTTACATTGGTGGGAAGTATCTTAGCTACGCAGCTAATCACAACACCAAGGCAAGAAAGCTAGTGCACAGGGCTGTCAGCACAATCACTTGCAAGCACGCATGCAGTGCTCCTGTCTTTTCGACCCTGAGACGGTGGAGATACGACGAGCCTCATGCAATCCCGAAAGCAAGTGAGACTCTCGACCTTCGAACGGCCCAAACAAGCAGAGATCCCTCCTCAAAAACCCTACCGCGCACAAACCTAGCATGACACTGAACACCCGGTGTTTGGATGCAAATCTGCCGCACACAGCAATGGTGCCAGGGATCAAGCCCCCCGTAGAAGAAGTGCACTCGGGCACACACGCAGTCTCATCTGCCAAAATCTCTCCATAGTGCCCATGGCACATAAAGGCGGCAGCCCATACAGGGCGGGCGGGCGGGTGCAACTGAAGAACAAAGCACTTCAACACAAGATGCTGGCAGCCAGGCAAAAGCTGCAAACTCACGCAAGGCAGACAGTGTACGGTTCATGTGCTATTTAGGGTTAGTGGCACGCGCTGGAACCCACCCCAGCGCGACCCGACCGAAGGCCAGGGCCGAGTCGAACATCCCCACCCCCCCCCCACATTTTGCAGGGTCGCGGTGAGCGGCAAAAGCAAGATGCTCACACAAGGCTTTGCTAACAGGTAGCATACAAACACTCCTGCACCTGCAAGCCTCACAGGCAGCGCCACATGCTTGCAACACGCAAACATGTAAACATGTCAGACACTTTTGCACAAGTACAGACATGCGCAAGACCAAACATCAGCTACGCACATACTTCCCACTTAGACACACGGGTCTGTCTCGTCGAAACCCTCCGCGCTGAGGAAAGAAGTGAAAACGTCCAGCTCAACGTCCCTTAGGGATGCGTCGGCTGTCTGGGCCACCCGGTCGGCGTCGTCTTCCTTACCGTCCACGTGACCCTCGTCACCGTGGTACACCCAGTCGTAGTTCTAACCTCCCGTCATCCTCTCCAGCGCCGGCGTAGTCATCGAAGAGATCTTCAACCGCTGAAAGGTACGAGTAGGAGGTCCCCTTTTGGGATCCCTTTCCGTATCCTTTCCCTTTTCCTTTGCCTTTGCCTCCCTTTCTGGGATGACCAGTATCTTTGCCTCGCCCGCCTTTGGCGCTAGGCTGCCTTCGTTCCAGCGTGTGGATACGATTGTGCATTCGCACCAACGCAGCCTCTGCATCTTTGGTCGCTGTGCTGCCGGACATGGCAGTGAGCACCCTAAGGCGCTCTTGCCGGTTGACCCCATTATTGTCAAGCAATAGATCTGTCAAGACTGCTTCACTCGTGTGAAGGGCTTTATCTAGTTGCATGAGTTTGCGCAATCATCTCTTGCGTCTGTCGATGTGAGAGATCATGGGCTCGCCTGGTTGTCGCGACAACACGCCGCCGACTTGGGTCCCCAACCTTTGAAGTTCCTTGGGCTCTTGTTCTTGAAGGGGAAACAGGCGCTCGCGCACCGCTTCTACCACTTTCGGAACATTGTCCGTGGAAAACAAGACGTCGGTACCCAATCTTCGGCGATTATGTACGCCTCGCTCCTTAAGGAGTCGAAAAACTTTGACGCAAGGTCGGATCTCTCCTCAACCTCAGTCTGCTTCTATCTAGTCATAGCTCGGAACTCCCATTCGTGAAAATCACGAACGGTTCCAGCGTAGACCAGGAAGCCGTACTTCGTCAGGTCTGTATCCAGATCCTGGTGTGGTCGGTAGGCCAGCGATCCACTAGCCATTGCGACCTCGCCCGCGCAGGGGGCGACCTATTGCGCTCGAGCTCTGGTTCTCTTAACCGACGCTACCAGTGCGAAGACTAGTCACTTTTCCGCAAAGCCGTAGGCTTGGTCCAAGGGGCCCCTGCGGTCAAGGGGTGCTGCAAAACACTGTACAAGACTAGGTACACACACTGTACGCGCTGCAAACTGGGTCGGTTTCACAGGTTTCATCTCCTTGCGCAACTTCGCCGGGACTGATGAAGCGCGGGCGGAGGTACGTCAAGCCTTGGCGACAGAGCCTCCCCGGGACTGCAGCGCGGGGGCAGAAGCCCGTGTAAGTACGGCGTTGTTGTTGACAGCATGGGAAGCTTGCCGGCGACAGAACTCTGTCAATGTCAAGAACCTGCTGAGGCGAAGCTTGGCGTTCCAGATGGTGTGGTTCAAGTTACCGAGTACGCCGCCATGCGGGAGGCGGTGGCAAATAACCATGGCGCGCTGAGCGATAAACAGCGACCTTCCAAGTCCTTGGCACAGAAGCTGCAGCAGGTAGAGGACATTGCGCCGCATGTGGAGGATCTACGGGACCCTCCATGACTACCCCGCCCGGTAGTCCTGAGGAGCTGAGGCGACGCATTGGTTTGGCGTGGCTTGTGGCTTATCCACTCGGGCTTGGCTCCGTGAGTCTGTGGTGGACAAATTTCGCAGGTTCACAGATCATGTTCTGGGTGATCAAGTTGCGGGCTTGCACGCAGAGGATTGTCGGGTCCCCAAGTGGAGCCTGGTGCTAAAGTATGAGGCTGAGCTGCGGAAGAACACGTACAAGTACATCCGGACAGGCGAGGCGACCGACATCGGGGACGCCATTAACAAGGCGTGTCGCGCGCCTGACTTGCTTGCATTTCACTTTGTCACACCCTTCTCCCTTGGCAATTTTGTGCTTTCGAGCGCAACCACGTTTTGCCGGACTCGCCACATGTTCCGCTGCCGCCGGAGCCTTTGGTTGCTCGGCCCGGACAAAGGCCCGGCAAGGGCGACGGCAAGGACTCCCGCAAGTGCCGTGTGGCCGCAGTGTTACCAACGCCATTCTCGAAGCTCTGTGTTTCATGGTAAGGAAATTCGGCTTTGCAGCTGACCAGCGATTGGCTGATTTGCCAACTCTGAAGAATTTCGTGAACCAGGCGACACATGATCTTGAGATCGGGGCACAGCCGACAAAGAAGGCGCCGCTTCTACCCTTGCTGCTGGTGGGTGCACTCGAGCTGTTGCCCAATTGGGTGGTGACTGACTCATCTGCGCCACTGTTTGCTCGCGTTTTGCAAATTGTTGAAGCAGTGGACGGGCTGCAGGACGAATGATCTCAGCGGCTTGAATCCAGCGTCGTTGAGGCTAACGAAATTTGGTTTGGTAGGGATGCTGGAATGCACCAAGACTAAAATTGTCTCTCTCTTCAGTCCCCGTACCTGTTTGTTCTGACGCGCCCTCCCCAGGTACGATTACGACGGGGTCCTTATGGGGCGACCTTCCCAACATCGACTTTCCAAGCACAGTTTCCCTGGTCTTCTTGCAGTTAAAGAGTATCCCCAAAGATATAAAAATGGGAAAGGAATATTTGCAATCAAATGTAGACCGAAAATTTTTCAATCCCAATCACAGGAATATCCAGTCCGACAAATGTTATGTATAACCTCACACGTTCTTACGCAGTGCATGAAGTGGCTGTCTCCCCTTTTTCATCGGTCGGACTTGCCTGCAATCCCTAGGCAGCAGAACCTCTTCCCGGGCGGGCGGGTGGGAAAATCAAGAACACTGTAGCACAGCTAATGTGCCAGCACCGAAGCTGTACTCAACACCGGCACACAACATCCAAGCACTGCTGGCATCAACACAACTGTACAGCACCGCATGTACATGTGAGAGACGGGTGTATTGCCAAACCCAGCCGAACCGCTACACCCGGCACCAGAAAACGAGTCCGGCATCTCCCGATCTTCATCGCTGCCTCCGTTGGCTTCATGAGTTCGACCTGGCGTGAGCGAGGGCTGAAGCTATGATATGGCTCAGTGAGACCATGTCGCTCTAGCGCGACTTTTTTCTGCCCATGCCCAATTCTGACTGGACTGGAGTACGACGTGTCATGGCCGATTATGCTGATGTTGTCGGTTGAGTCAGCACTTGTAGCGCATGCTTCGTCTTCCCGTGAAGAAAGGATGCCAATGGATACTTTCGAGCATACAAAGGCAAAGAGGTATCGCTGACAGCAAGCTCAATCGCCCCAATCAGTGACACTGGAAGCATGGGTGCCTTTCGTGTAGGAGGAGCCTGCACTTGCCACAGGTACAATGCACAGTCGATCTTTTCGGCGACAGGCTGCACTGCTTTGTCATGGACTCTGCACCGTTGGAGCGAGATAATCATGAGGCGCAGCGCTGCGCCGCCCTCGACCACCCAACTGGGCCGGGCGCGAGGGTAAATCTTTCACTCGGCGAGAAAGATGACACTCGTCGCGCAGCAAGCTGGAACCTGGGAGTGTGACTATGCCGCGCTAATATGTAAACTAGACACAAGGCGCGCGGGCGAGATGGAGAAGGCCGCAGGCACGTATAATACCAGCGCAAACCCTACTGCACACAAACCTAGCACGACACTGGACCTGGACGCGCGGTGTTTTTAGATGCACATCATGCTGCAAATTTCGACGGTGCCGAGGATCAACCCCCCCCCGTAAAAGAAGTGCACTCGGGCGCGCACACACACACTCACACACACACACACACGCACACACAGAGTCTCATCTGCCAGACGCTTGTGGTTCATGCGCCACCAGTACTTATTGGGTCATAGGGTTTAGCTGCCAGCAAACCACACCCCTGTGGACCAATGCACATCACCAGTGCGTGCAAGCTTACACAGCTTGCAATGAAGCTGCATCGACAGGTTGAAGTAGGCAGACACACAGAAGACTCCGTCGGATCCCTTTTCTCGCCTTCGCGGGCCGACTCGCTGATAGAAGCACGACCTTTCTTTCAGCCCCACGTGCAAGAAGATATTGATCTCCAGCACTCAAAGCGCCTTCACTTCTTTCACGTTGGTTTTAACTGAAGTGTGAAGCCAGGGCCTCACCACACAAAAACATCAAGCATGGCCACGCTGCGTCAAAATTGCATGCGTGAATGCCTGATGCACGACAGCGTGCAAGCGTCTCGGCAAGGCCCGCAGCATCTTTTGCTGAGCTTCGGCCATATCTGCGTCGGCTGCACGCTGGACTGCGATCTCAGTCTGGCATAGGACGTACGACATCGGGAAATAGCAATCGAAGCAGAACTCGAGCCCGACTAGCATCCATTGCACCTGCGCCAATGCATCAATCTCCTTGGAACAATGGCACTCAGCAAGACTCAAACATGTTGAACTCGTTCGCAGCTCTTGCTACAGACCCGGCGCGTTTCTTGCGAGCTCTCTTCCGGCGGAAACAAGTTCAAAGTGAAGTCACTGTGCGTGACAACATCGCCCATGAGTGCATTCCTGATACCTGCTAAAAACATCACGTGAGCCGTTTGCAATCAGTGCCTAGAGACGGCAGCACCGATGTCATAAAGGCAGAACAAAGCTGAGCTCGGTGAAACGGACACTGTCGACAGACATCTAACCTCGCTACCTCCTTTGGCTCAGCGCTGCGGCACTTCCGCTGTCATCGACAGGCAACGTCTCGAGTGGCGCATTTAGCGCACCCAACAACCTCTCACCTGCCCTATCAAGCACAGCAATAGCAACAGCAACAAAAGAAGAAGAACGCATATCATTCTGCGAGCCACTGCACACAGCGACACCACCACCAAAACACAGTTGAACGTACAAGAGAACTGCATGTGTTGTCACACTGCTACATGCAACACGAAATTGCTACGCACGGAGGAACGCACCTGGAGGAATCAAGCCGCTCTGCAAAGACTGGGCTGGCACGGACAAAGTCAAGAGAAAGCATAGCCAACGCATGACTAAATCAGAAGCAAGCGCAAAGGGTGTCACACTGAGGCGACGAGATATTGAATGTCCAACTGCTCGACACTGCACCTATCCTCTCAAGCTGCGAACGCACGCGAGACACAATGCGAGATAGAGAGAGCCATTTGCCCGGCCCTGCAAGCGGGAAGGATGACTAAATTCCGTGAAAGGCGCCACCCTTCGCCCTTCTCGGGAGCGTGCTACAGTAGAGACATAACCACATCGGCACGTGATACGGCTGCTGGAAGCGCTGCCCGAGCGCAACGCAGGTCGCCTCTCAAAGCTGGCCAAGACCGGCAATGCTGCGAGCTACGAACTCACACCAATTTCCGACACGGCGGTGGCTTCCAAGCGATGTCTCGTGGTTCACAGGCAAAAGCTGCAAACTCACGCAAGGCAGACAGTGTACGGTTCATGTGCTATTCAGGGTTACTGGCCGTCAACCCAACCCACCCCAGCGCGACCCGACCAGATCCCAAACACAAATTATGTTAAGGTGACAACACCGCCCGTGCCAGGGGCAATCACGAGAGGGGTGGGAGGGTGGGACATTTTGTGCGCAGCAAGAGGCACAAGCAAAAGCTGCACACAAGCTCACTTAACACGTGTGTGTTCGCTGCACACGCTAGTAGAGTGGCATGTGCACGCAAGCACCCCGAGCCAAACACTTACACACCAAGCACGCAGACCCACCTTTTTTCAATGGACCGCACACATCATCCACCACCCCAACCCTGCTGCAGCTGCTGCTGACCATGGGGGGAGTCACACACCCGGAGTCACACACACCCTCACTCGGCCACATGGGGCCACAGTAGGCCCTCACCGGGCAACACAGTACGGGCGGGCGGGTGCGTGTCAAGAGTTTGGTGCATGCACGGTTCGCGCAGGCATTCCGGACCAGCAAATCCAAGTATGTTGCTGCTTGTCACTGTCCAGAAGCTAAGCGTCGCAAGGTCCTGCGTCGGGCAGTTGCGCCGTCTCTTGAGCTCACGCTCACCTTCTTCCTGCGGTGTCTTTAGCTCGCCCCTGCACACATCAAGGACCAGAAATTTCCTGACTGCCCCCAAGTCCAAGCCTTGCCTAGGATCACTCCGTCTGAGGTGACCGGGCCTGCACAAGCAAGAATGAGAATGAGCAGTGCACTGCAAACAGTTGACAATTTGTGCCAGCACAAGCATGTTTCCGTTCTTAATTTACCTTGTGCAATTTCCTGCAATGCCACTGCGCCATTCATTTTCGAACCGCTCACAGATGGTTCCCAGGCCACGCCACACTGACATTAGCGGGCAGCGGGCACTTGCACAACTTGAAGCTGGCGGAGAACCGGGCACCGCGTTCGTGAACGTTGTCTGGCCCATCTTCTGAAGGTCAGCGCAAGAAATGAGCGGACGACAAGGTCCTGCATGACGGTCTGAGAGTCTAGCACGGAGGCTCAAATGTCCCGGGCACACGAAAGCCTCAGTCCGTTTGCCTGCTCGGAGCCTACCACCCTTTGCCTTATCTGGCCTGAATAGTGGGCTCCATAGCAGTGCGGGACATCAGCTCCAACAACCATCCAGCCTGGCACACTTGTGACGGCCGGAGAGCACATCGAACCCCCACTACGTCACAGAACGGATCTACCAATCGGGCAGGGCTGCGAGCTCAAGGCCGCGTTCTTTGAATTATTTGGCACGGGCGAAGCGGCACAGAACTGAACTCCACACCTCATCGGAACACTGACACAGCTCCTTGCATTTTCAACAGTTCAGCTCGCCTAGCCGACACGCAGTAGGAATCCGGGACGCACCGGCTGGCGAATTCACGCTTCGCGGCATGGTCGTCTGCGTCGATCTGAACAGACGGGGCACATGGGCCTGGTCAAGCCATCGACAAAAGCACCAGACATGACCATTGACATGAAGTTTCGCTGCGATGCGACCACCTGTATAGTCAGACGTGGCGTGGCAAGAACCTGCAGCAGCAGAGGCTACCAGACATCATCAGCCCGGTCCTCTACCACGACCCTAAGGTCTAAACGCAAACCACTGACACGTGCAGTCTTGCAGAACCCAACCCTCAATCACCCGCCTGTGTTGTCCACACGCCACCCAGTGGGGCATGGCCGCAGGAAGTCTTCTTCACATTGGTTCGAGCATGGCCAAGCAAGTCCACAAGAAACTGATTTTTCCTGCGAACATGCGCAGGAACATCAGCACACTTAAGGACTCAACCATGTCTGAAATTGGCAGTCCAAAGCTGCGAAAAGCAGAAGC
This sequence comes from Symbiodinium sp. clade A Y106, assembly GCA_003297005.1. Lineage (NCBI taxonomy): Eukaryota > Dinophyceae > Suessiales > Symbiodiniaceae > Symbiodinium > Symbiodinium sp. clade A. The sequence goes on along the minus strand of BGNK01002956.1, from coordinate 38,942 downwards.
GCAGCTGTTCACTGTCGGGGAAGCTCGCGATGTGACGGGCTACATCAGAGATATTCAATTTCTTCGGATAGCCCATTAGCACACCAGAGGGTGAAGGTCTCGCTGGCCCAGCGAGACCGAACAACCCATCCTCCTTCATGCCTCACGACTGCGGCAGCAAACACAACCGATAGCACGCGGCACAAAACTCGGAAGAATTTAAGTACACACAGATCCTACGCTACGCGTTCACCCGGCTGGTTACGTCGGTTACGTCACCATGCAAACCTTGCAAATAACGCCGCCATATGGGCCATATGCCGCCCCAGCAAGAGTGGCTGCACACCTGCCGCATCACTCCCGCACCCCCATGCACACAGCGCATTAAACCCCGTTCATTATTACGTCAATGAATCTTGCAAAACAATCGAGAATCAAGGCGAAGATTTCTCTCCTGGTTTGTCAAGCCGGGCGATAGCAGCTGGCAGCAGCTCCCTTACGGTCTTTTGTGAAAAACCGCGTGCGCAATCTCCTGTCACTTGGCAGGACCTGGCTTGCTGTTTCCAAGAACTGATTCATGACGGATGCCTGCACGCGTGGTTTTGCATCGTGCTCGAGTGCTACGCCGTCACGCAGATGTATCCTCACAGCTGTACATGAAGGGAAGAAAGACGCCGGTCGTGAGCTCTTGATAGGACACCTGCAAGGGTTCCTTGGACAGCCTCAGCAACGAACCGAGAGGTCTGCATCCGCATCGCTCCTCAGGTCATTTCCAACATGAGTGTACACATAAAACACTTCGCTTGAGACTGCCAATGCTCGGCAACCTCTAGGATTTGCAAAAATTATCTATTTTGCGATTTGGCTGTGATTTGGCTGTGATTTTGGCTGTGAGTCGCTTAGCATCTGTGATTTGTCTGCGACTCGGCTGTGATTTGGCTGTTTGCTGTGATTTGGCTGTGATTCGGGAACCGGCCTCCGCAGCCAAATCACAGCAAAATCACAGCCAACTCACAGCCCGGAGCTAGGATCCGGCCTAGACCCCTGGCCCCTATGACTCGGCTGTGATTTGGCTGTGATTTTGTTGTGATTTGGCTGTGATTCGGGAATCGACCTCCGCAGCCAAATCACAGCGAAATCACAGCCAAATCACAGCCAAATCACAGCAAAATCACAGCCAACACACAGCCCGGAGCTAGGATCCGGCCTAAACCCCTGGCCCCTATGATTCGGCTGTGATTCGGCTGTGATTTTGTTGCGATTTGGCTGTGATTCGGGAACCGGCATCCGCAGCCAAACCACAGAAAAAATCACAGTCCAAATCACAAGCACATTTTGGAATCACAAAGAATTCACAGCAAAACCACGGATAAAATCACAGCCAAAATCACAGCAAAATCACAGAAACGTTCTGCGCACTCACACTCAGTGTTTCGTTTGGGCTCGCAACTCAGCAATCACTCGTTCCATGAGCTCCTCGCTCATAGTGCGTTGGTGGTCCCTGAACACGCAGGGGCCGCCCGGCACACTCAGGCATATGGGATACACACCTCCCATACGCCAAAGCGGCACACAGTGCCTCTACCACACCCAGCAACTCTGGGTACACCTCACACACTGTGGTCGACAAACCAGAACTCCATTTTGGCCTTGAGCCACAACACGCAACGCATGGGAGCGCAAGAACGAACACCGTTCACCTAGCCTGCCCGAAGCACAAAACAGTAGCATAATTATGTCCCTAAGTCTCAACACTTCGCACGACTTTCCATGAGGTCGGCCCATCTGCCAGACTGTACGATCGCGACATTGACAACTCCGCCGATGTATTGCTGCTAGAATCGAAGGTCCACGCAACGGCCCAATTTCTGAATACGGTCACCGTCGGCATTGGGCATCTTCTCTAAGGATGAAAGAACGTGAAAGACTCCCAGTCACATTGCGCATCGGCAAGCAGCCTCTTGAGGGTGTTCCAGCCTCACTGGTACTCACCGACTTCCAAGATCAAGACATGATTTCCCAGAACAGCTCGCGCATGGCGCCTGAAAGCATTCTTGCACTTCCCACCGTGTCGTACTCTCAAGCCAGCCGGGCAAAGCTACACACTCAAGCATGGCAAACTCGGGTTTCTGCGCTTCTGCACTATCGAATGCGAGAAAGCATATCAAATCATAACTGTGCTAGGGATGGAGATCTTCAAGCACTCAAACAAACAAGGAGAGAAGAAAGCCTGCACGCAACTCGACCCTCTCTCTTTTTCGCAGGAAGCGAGCATACTATCAGGTTGGAACAAAACACGGTGCAGCCAGATGCTACAGTGCTACAGTCTAGTTAGCAAGACCGCACCTGCCGTCCGGCCTGTGCCAGCTAGTAACTGTTAAGCAGAAAAGGGCGCACCGCAAACTTTTATCCCCCCCTGAACGTGGAGGGGAAAATCGACACAAAACTACACGTTTCTGTCCAAGTGCTTTTCTGCACCACTTCGAACACCCGGCTTGAGCACACATACAGCTGCTAAAGTGCTGCAGTTCACAACAACGCGCTGCGTGGTCGCAAAACGCAGTCTCTCTATTGATAAAGCAACTCAAACAACTAACAACAAAAGCACGTTAGCAAATGCACACAGACGCCAGTCCTGCTGCACGCAGGGACCTATCTCACCGTGCTAGATGACCACTTAATACTTAATTTGCCGCACGCGTGCGTGCACCCCGCGGTAATTCAGCCGAGTACTTCTACTATACGACGAACAACATCATGCGCGCGCCGCTTCACTCCCACGCGTCTTCCTATTCTGACAACACCGAGGTCACGAGTCAAGCGAAGTTCGCAGCAGACAGGCAGTGGCTCTGTTGCCGCGCCTACGCACCTACAGGTTTTCTGAGGACAAAGCCTGTGGGCGGCCCACGATTCCCCCAGAACGAGCAACAATCAGTTTCAAAAATTCGAGGCTGCAACAATCTGCGACGCCAACCCTCAGGGCCTGGCGGCTGGCTGGATCGTTGCCTCAGCGATATGGACATCGGCAACATAGTACCGACCAATGCCCAACATCAACTTGCCTGCAATTAACGGTGTTGGGCAAAGCCCTTGATACCAACCAGGAGCCGAGCAGATGCCTGCAACTCAGCTGAACGCCACAACGAAACGCAATCGCAACACCTGGCAAAAACAAAAGCTGGCTGTGGCAGCTGCGCCTTCGCCGACTTGAGTCCAGTACACCGGACAAGTCTGCTCAAAATCCTGCAACGATGTCATCCAAATACGCTAGAAGCGCATAACGCAGAGCAAGTGACATCGCCTGGACGCACGCGATCTTGCACGGCCCTGTGAGCAAAGAAGTCACAGCGCACGATTGACTCTGACAATCATCCCGTCATCGAAAATGCGGCTGGCATCTGAAGTTGCAATCTGCTGCTACAGCCTGCACCGTTCGAGACAATCACCAAAACGGACAGAACCATCAAAGCGACACTCCTTCTTTCGTTGCTCATCCAAGTCTGCAAGTCCTTGGCCCAAGCTTGTAGCGCACCGTTTCTCAAGCAATCCAAACTTGACAACTACAGCACTGTCTGCACCTGCGAGTTGCCTACTACAACGTCCGCTGTACGAGAGCGGAGCAACACAAGTACCATTCGGAAGAGCTTGCCAGCCCTGCACACCAGAACAGTTGATCCAATATTGCCAGCTCAGCATGCCTGCACAGGTATCAGCTCCTGTGGACAGCCAACATACGCGCGATCGCAATCAACTGCTCGAGCAGGAGAAGCTGCAAGAACAACTGCAAAAGCCAAGGGAGCAAGCATGCCTTCAAATCAGCGCCAGGAAAGTGACTTGGAGCACTCAAGTCAACAGATACGTTTTGCCGGAGAACTCCGACATCGGACGTGAATCTTGCCTTCTTTGTCTTGCGCTGGACCTTCTGCACGTCATCACCCTGTGTGCATCGGAACACTTTCTTGCTTGGGACCGTACTGCTCAAGCACGGAACAGGGATCCAACACGGAGGGGAACCTCTCACCCAACCTATCCTGCATGTGTTCCACAACATCCAGGCACGCCACAATCAGCTTACGAACCCAAGTGCCGCACACCTGCAGCACCCACATCCACACACTGCAGCTGCGCAACTCAAGAACAAGGCACATAGCAGGGTGAGGGGGGAGAGAGGGTTGGTGGTTGGTGTTCCTGCCTACCCCAACCAACGCGAACACCTGCACCTCTAGCCATCTGGGGCAGCTTTCTGCCAACAGGCGTCCCTCTTCCCCCCTCTTCCCAAGCTGGTCCGCAGCCGGCGTCGCCGTCGTAGCGGTCAAGCCCGTCTGTACGGGGGCCCTTTGAAGTTGTGGGCACACTTGCGGCATTTTTCAGGCGCTCGCCGGTGAATTGGCCGACAGCGCCACTGGCGCTGGGCCTGTTGTATGCCAGCACTGGCCAGCACTGCTGGCGTGTTCCGCTCGAAATAATGATTGCAGACGGAATGCGTGCGACCGGGCTCGGCTTCGGGACACACTGCGTCCGGGCGCCCCACTGGGGCGGACGTTGCGCATTTGAAGGCTCCGGCACTGCCGGTGCTGGGGCGGTTGCCCGAGGCGCAGCAGCACCGTCCAGAGGAGGACTTGGCGCGGCGGGACCGACCCTGGCGCAGCAGCCTGCACTGCCGGCGTGCGTAAAGACGGAAGCGTCTGGGCGCCGCGGCTCCAGCCAAGGAAAGCACTGCTTCCCTTAGCACCTCTCGCGCTTGGGCGGGCATCTCACTGAGAGCCTTGGCCAACTCCGCATCGGTCGAGGTCGACATGGCGGCGTGGAGGGATGCGAACGAAAGCAACTGCGATCAAAAGATGGCTGCCGTACGTAAGTACAAGGAGGGGGTCGACTCGACGCACTACCAGTGTACCCTCACTCTCCTGCAACTTGCAAAGCGGGCAAAACTGACTCACTGACCTGCTCTGCTCGACGAATTCCAGGTGCGCCCGACTCTCCTAGAGGCGACGTTCCGAAGAACGTCAGAGACGCCTCCCTACAAGGACCGCTACACTGCACAAAAGGGGACACTGTCCTGGGCACGACCAAGATGCTGAGATCTGGCGGAAAAAGGCGGAGCACTGCTCCAAAGAAGCGCTTCGTGGCTACCGACTGCCGCGATTTGCCCTGTCACGGAGAACTTCTCTGTAACATAGCTGGCATTCATGATGTCGATGCGGCTTCCTGCCCACTGAGCAGTTATGGAAGCTACTAGCTCCCTAAGGCCTGGGTACCTGGCGTCGATCGTAGAGCCCAAGGCTCGCCAGGCGTCGTCGCTTGGGCCAACGAGATCGGACGGCACTGCCCTCCGTGGCCGACGACCACCGCGGTATTGGCGGTATTGGCATGCTGCCGTGGCTCCTTGGCTGTCTGCGATGGAGACGGAGACAACCACAGAGCAGTCTGCTGACTGCCGGGTCCGCCGATTGATCGGCCCAGAGCCTAGGAGGGTTGCGTGGCGGGTTGGGCTGCGGCAGGCTCGTTGCTGCTACTAGCAGGGGCCACAGCAGGAGCAGCGCCGCCACTGGCGGGGGCAGGGGCNGCGACGGGGGGGGGGGGGGGCGGCGTGTGGCGCCGGGGTGGCCGCTTCGCTCACCGTGGGGGGCGCCACGGCAGCGGCGCCGCCGCCCCTGGCGGGTGCAGGGGCTGGGTCATTGCTGCCACTGGCAGGCTGTTGCCGAGGGTCACTCAACAAAAGCCCCCTTTACCTTTTCCTTTGGCGTCGGCCACATAAGCTTGTCATCGAGTTGAGCCGAATGGATTCGGGTTCTAGGGATAAGAAAATCATTCAAGTCCAATCCGAATATGTGCAGGGGACGAGCAAACATATTTGTATAAATGTTCAGAGCACAGAAGACGCGTCACTCTTTTTGCATGGTGGAGAGCACATCGTTGCCGCACCGTTGTCGCGCTGGGCACCTGCATTCGACTCCCCTACGGTGATACAAACTGTCTGCGGCCAGCAGAAGGCAGTCCAGCTGTGGGAATAAAGGACCTGCATAAGCAGCTGTCGTCAAGAGAACATGCCAATGCACAATGGCGTACGTTTCTGTCAAGTCAGCGGGAAGGACCCGCACACAAAGGAACCAAACTAAACCGGGGACCGGAAAGACACGGGCATCGGCCGGCACTAAACCGAAAACCTAGGGAGAGGAGGGTGGGCTAAAAGAAAAGCTACCTCCGGGCCAAAGCTTGCGGATGAGCCATCATCATGGTCCGAAATTCAAGCAATAAGATTTTCATGCCAAGGCTTCTCACTTTTTTTGTTGTGCAGGAAGGGCCTGCAACGTGCCAAGCGATCCCCCCCCATCCACCCGGTCAACTCTAATGACAATCGATCAGGGTAAACCCGAATTGTTTGTCATCGAGTTGAGCCGAATGGATTAGGGTTCTAGGGATAAGAAAATCATTCAAGTCCAATCCGAATATGTGCAGGGGACGGGCAAACATATTTGTATAAATGTTCAGAGCACAGAAGACGCGTCACTCTTTTTGCATGGTGGAGAGCACATCGTTGCCGCACCGTTGTCGTGCTGGGCACCTGCGTTCGACTCCCTCCCGCAGGCGCGGGGGCACGGCACGGCAAGTCACCATGGAGTCTTTTCCGAAAGCTTAACCTTTTTGGAAGTGCGAACCCTTAAAGGATTAACCATTTTGAACTCCTTACGCTTTTGATCAAATTCAGCATAGGCACTCTGAAGGGAAAGAAACAGCTCCAGTGGGAGGTCTCCCAGCTGAATCGCCACACGCTTGCAAGGATCAGATCCATCGAAGATTTCATTGGTCAAGTTATCGGCTTCCTGGTTTTCTTCCCGAGGCCTCCACTCCAAGCGAAGCTTCTCGCCGATGTCTATCAAGGAGGCAGACATCTGCATCATCAAGCCCATGAGAGGCCAGGTCACTGAGCCCCATTCGCAGGGCCTGAGGATTCGCACGGTTGTCGGTGCCAGCGAAAATCAGCGTTGCCCAGTCACGCATCTGAGCTCCCACCTCCAGCCAGCCAGAGGCCTTGAGAGGCACCATCGTGGCAAGAAACTCGGCTGCCGTCGAGGCCCACTGAGAACTCCCGTCCATGCTGCGGCTTCGGCTGTGGCGCAAGCGCAGGTTGAAGAAGATGGCGTCCTTTGCGAAGCTGTTTGCGAATGTACAATAAAGCAATGTGAACCAGCAAAGGCATCCTGGCCACAGTTCCGCGCGCTAAGACCGCCGCCCAAGAGTGCAAGGGGGTCAAGAAGGGCTTCATCCAGCGCAAGACCTGGCCAACGAAAGTTAGCCTCCCCGCCAGATGTCGCCCCAACACCATCCAGCCATTAGCTTCCGCCCTGTCAATCCAATCGGTCACCCACTGGCATCGTTTCTGCGACAGACCTGCCGCCCAGCAATCATAAGACAAGTGATATCCAATGAAGTCGATGCGTAGCCCACCTCGAAACTTCCGGTAGGCGAAGGGGGTGCCCACAGCTTCGTAAGCTGCGATCATCATCCAGATAACCAAGTATTTCTGAGGGCCAGCAGCAACCAGATGCAGGCCGTCCACGTAGATCATCTGCATAGCCCAAAGTGTCAACGACCCATCGGCCCACGCATCCGAATAATCTGCTCCACCAGTAGGCTGCTGAGCTGATGCCAAAAGTCCCCACCGTGTTCAGCCATACCACGCGGTCATTGGACCGTGCGCGGTATCCCAATTTCGGCCAGTCGGCCCTCCTGATGGGGACCAACCGATGGGCCGAAGAAACGTCTGCAGAGATCCCGAAGACCGCCTCCCGCATCTCTTGAGACACTGCCACACACTCAAGAATCTCATCTGGCCCCGGAACCTCCAGTCTATCAAGGACTTTAATAGAGCTGTTAAGGTGAACTCCGTGGGTTCCATCATGTATGGGGCGAATGTCCCCATTCGCCTTTTCGATCGCTCCCATCGCACTAATCAGCAACTTGCCCGAGCCATACTCTTCGGCGACGGCTGCCTCAGTACTCGGGAACATCCGCCCGAGTGCCTCTTCCTTTCGGAAGTGTGCCTCAAGCTGATCTCCGGAAAGCTCTGCAGAAGTATAGTTGTCCATGTCCGGATTGTAAGCGCTTTCGTCCAGCCGCCTTTCTTTGACCCTTGCACGGAAGACTTGAGGCACTCGCTCCAAAGGCTTTTCATCTCCAAGCGGAACGCCACGCGCAAAGCATTCCTCACCCTGGGTCAAGATAGCCCAGACAGGATCGCCCAATTCGCGCAGCGACTGCGAGAGCAGATGCAAATAGAACGGCTGCCTCTCGGGAATCGACATAGCAAGGTCAGGATCCGGAGTCATAGAGGCCAACTCCTTCCGCAGGCGCTGCATGGCCTCAGGTCTGAAGGGCGAAGATTCGATCCTGCCGGCAGCCAACCTGAAAGTCATCAGCTTCACATCATCCAGTTCAGAAATCACGAAGTTGCGTATAACCCGTCAGTCCCTCAGCATGGTTGGACTCGCGCCAACTGCACATCCTCCCTCTCTGCTCCGGGCGCCAACGTCCAGGTGAGCAAAGCCCCAGGCCATCGACAAACTCATGGTATTCCTTTGAGTGGCGGCAAACAAGCGGCTGTCCAAACGCCCGGCTTGTGGTAGGGTCGAAAGGTTCGACAGAAGGTTCACAGGTATCAGCAGCAGAGGACGGCCAGGCCTTAGACTTAGGGGGACGACACACGGGACCTATGCCACCAGCAGAGCTACTCGAACCAGGCTCCAAAGGAGAAACTATTCACTGCTGATGGCATACCCTCATGTTCTGACTCTGATTCAGACACCACCACCAGACACTCTGGAACTCTACACCCATAGTCATGAGCTCTGTGCTACCCACTGACGGGTGACCCTGGTGACTGCGAGCTACTGTTTCACCTGATGCTGCACTCTTCCCAACGGATCTCGGTTCCTGCGGACTGCGAGCTTTTCACCTGATGCTGTCGCCTTCCCAACGGACCCAGGTTCCTGTGGACTGCGAGCTACTGTTTCATCTGATGCTGCACCCTTCCCAAGGGACGGAACGCCGCACGGTATCGGCTCGCTGGAAGCAACTCCCCTCGCCCCTTGTGCAACGGAGGCAAGCTGCCAGCGACTGCACATGGCGAACAGAAAAGCCAGCACGTGCACACTTGAATGAAGAAATTTCCTCCATCGGCCAGCTCTCGCTGGCTGGACTCCAACCAAGGGAACCCCCAGACATAAGTGGAGTTGCGCAAAGGCTTTGCATCAAATTTCCCAGAGTACCTGAAACGCGAACGACTCCAGGTGGAACAAGGAGGGGAAAGCATGATAACATCCCAGTCACCATTTGTGATCTCGGCAAACAAGCTTTCCCAAATTGCAGGATCCAGCAAAAGTTGCATCTCGCTTAATATCCACTTCCCTCAAGACCAGATTATAGCCTTCAGCAGTAACCATAGGCAGCAAGAAAGAGCGAATATCTCCGGACCTCTGCACCCCAGCAAATGAGTACAACACGTGAAAATCCTCGGCTGTAAGTCAGTCGGTCTTATTCTTGTCAGCGAGCTTGGCGAAGTACTCCTGCCAGTGTTTCCATGTGGGGCGCGCGCCATAGCATCCTCGAACCTGGCAGCAGTGCACCATGCCACAGTTGCCATCACAGCCCTCGCCCTCATTGTTGTAGGCATAGCAAATCAGTCTACCATCAGCGGTCCGGCCGGTGGTGCCCTTGCCCGACTTTCCGTCCGCTTTGCCGCTGCCCTTTGCACCCTTCTCACCCTTCTTTCCTTTTCTTTCCCTTGCCTTGGAAGGTGCCTTTGCCCTCATTTCTCTGCCACTTGTTGCTGTCCTCCTGACCCCAGAACGGCTGCCGCTTCCAGGGCGAGGTCTCCCGTGACCCTGAAGAAAGAGCGATCGGCGCAATGAAGTACTGCTCCTTCAGCTGAAAGTCCTTCATCACCTCGTTGAGAGTGTCCTTGAGCGGGCGCCCTTCGCGGTTCGCACGCTTAACTGCCTCGCGCCGCATCTCATACTCGTAGTTCAAGACAACAATCCACGGCGGCCGCAAGGCAGACAAGTCAGTCTTCCCTTTCCCTTTGCCCGGAGTGGGCACTTGCATCAAGTAGCACTTGTCGCCCAACAGGTAGTTCGCGTAAGTCAGCCATAGCTCGGGCGTCATATCTTGAAAGAAGACTTTATTCTTGTACTGCGAGCTCAAGAAGCACCACATGTTTCCCTCAATCCTCAAAGTTGTGCGCAGCTGTTCCGTATTCTGGGGCATCTCCCCTTTGCTCTTCTGCTTGATGAGCCATGACATGGCCCGTGGTGTCCACCGTCGTCTGGATGCCCATCGTCCGAGCACTCCGCTTCGAGGTCACTTCCGAAAGGGCCGAGGCCACCACCTCGCCACTCTCGACTTCTTCAGTCTTTGAAGAAATGTAGTCATCAGACGGCTCCTCTCTTCAATGGCCCCGTAGGTTTGCTCAAAGGCGCTCCGCATAGCTTGCTTTTCAGTTTGCGTGATGGGCCGAACAACACCCATCACTCTTGCCTCCGCCTTGAGCTCACTCTGCTTCGCTGAGAATTCCCTGCAGGACTCCCAGGCTGAAACTACCGCCGCAACCGCGGCCCGCGCGCCTGCTGGTCGGTCATCTCAAGTCCCAGGTCGTTGCGCAAGGCCTGACGCACCTCTCCCCTGGAATCCGCATAGGTGCTAAACTTCTTGACAGTATCAAAGTGCTGCCCCAAGCTGTACTGCAGCCCAATGCTCACAGCACACTCATTGAAGATATGCACCAAGTCAGAAGAGATGCTCTTGTCCACGTAAGAAACCGCATCATTCTTACTCACACCGGCAGGCAGGTAATCCGGCGGCACTGGGGGCGCCGCCGCAGCCATGTCCTCCGAGAGCCCTTCCTTTCTTCTCCGAGCCGAGATGCCGCTGCATAACAATCGACATCTCCTTCAAGGATCAAACAAGTAACATGCCCTCTGCGCACGAGGAGGAATCAATCCCCTTACAGACGGCGAACCCCCGTCTTCTCAGCTCCCATCGAGCTCGGCTGGCTGGGACCCTTTCTTTCGCCAAAAGGAACTTGAGAGAGCATCTCCCTTTTTGGCGGTCCTCCGCCCATCGCTCAGACCTAGGGAGCCTCAGCAGCTTCTGAACCACTGCTACTTATCCGCACAGCCCTCAGTAATCGAGTGAACACCCACAGTCTCCATGCACCTCTCCTGTCTCACAGCACATGCCCCAGACAGATGCAGCCGGCGAAAGCCAGAACGAGAAACTGTCACAAAGTAGGGAAACTCACCTTCGACCTTATGGCTCCAAGACAATGAAGGGCTCCTTATCCGCCTCATTCCCAACGACGCCCTGACAGGCCGGAAAGGTGCCACCAAGCTTCCGCCCTCCAGCAAGGTCCGGCAGACATGACTCTGCACGCCATGCACCACCTGCCGTGCGGTCAAGACGTAGTCCTGTGACCCATGCCGCGAGTAAGCCCAACGACCCAAGAAGTCTCTCTTCTCCTTTCCAACCTCCAACGCCGCCGCCAGACTTGGCAGCGTATGCCTGCTCGAGTGCCCAGTCCAGTAGCGCACCATAGGCCCTCATGCCGAAAGGGCGTCCTCAACTCACTGAGGAATCGGCGAATCTGCAACGCCAAACCCTCAGCATCCATGTACTCACGGTCGCAGTCGTCCCAGTCAGCGTGGAACTGCGGGCACAAGTAATCTCTCGGCCAGCCAAAGGCATCAGTACTAAGCAGACGCACGCCCTCTGCCAGCCAGTCCAGACCAGACAGCCCCGTCGTCCGTGAGATGAAGCCGGGCAACGTCCCAACTCGCCTGCCAGGTTCCCTTACACGGGCATGTTTGATTGGCCTCCTAGTAGCGAGGAAAATGGTAACAACCGGCTATCGTCCCGTCTCAACTCATGCAGTCCCGGCAAAGCCAGTGGCTTCACAATTCGGGTTTAGCTTGATCGATTGTCATTAGAGTTGACCGGGTGGGTGGGGGGGGATCGCTTGGCACGTTGCAGGCCCTTCCTGCACAACAAAAAAGAGAGAAGCCTTGGCATGAAAATCTTATTGCTTGAATTTCGGACCATGATGATGGCTCATCCGCAAGCTTTGGCCTGGAGGCAGCTTTTCTTTTAGCGGTAGGGGCCAGGGACCTTGGGCGCATGGACGGCGGCGAGCCGCCTGCTGAGGACGGCAGCAGCACGGTGGCCTCTACTGCAGATACTGATTCGGTGTTGGGGATCACTTTTAGAGACGAGCTGTGGAGTGTGCAGCCATCCAGTGTGCTGCGCTTACAGCTGACTTTCTTGGAGCCTCGAGATATCTCGGAGTTGGCGGGCTCTGCCCGCGCCCTCTACGAATTCTTGCAAGATTTCGCATTTGAGCTTGCTGTGTGGGTCATTAGCAGTTTCTTCCTTTGCGTGCTGCAGAGAGGGCGAGATGGGCAAGCGGGCAGCTGACGGGACCTCGAGGGGAACTGGTTGGTTTTTCTTGGAAAGGATAGATTCTGAATTGGCAACTGCTATCTGTGCCATTTATTCAAACCCTCTGCAGTTCGATGGGGCATTTGATACTATGGATGAAGCTGCTGAGATGGCACGGGGCCTAGGAGCTTGGAAACAGCGTGGAGGGCTCTCTCCCAGCATAGCTCGCCAGCTGAGTGATGGAATGGATTCCCAGCCGGCGGCCGGTGCAAGGATCCGTCCCGATCCTGGGGCCATCTACACTTAATTCGCTGGTGGAGGGCAGTCCTTCGATTGCGCTGGATGGGCTAAAGAAAGCGATCAGGTCGCGGCGTCTTGCGCAGGCAGGGCGCGAGGAGCGCGAGAAGGAGGCTCGCGAACGTTGGGGACTTGAACTGGTCATGTTTATTAAGGAAGCCGAGCTCCCTTGCGCAGAGAGGATGCAAGCAATGGGAGGACAGAATAGCCAGTGGTTGCGGCTCTTCGGGAATCGTCGGTCTAAGACACTCCGCAACCGTGCAATGTCTTGGAAAGGTTTTCGTGCCTGGCAGCAGGTGGCAAAGGGGGAGGTCTGGCCCAGTGACGTGGGTTGTTTCTTAAAGTACCTGGAAGAGAGGCACGAGGTGCAACCGCTGGGAAAGACAACGCCTGGAGCGCTGTTATCTTCGCTTGCTTTGCTGGAGAGTGTGGGGCAGGTACCCAGTTCTGACAGGCTCAGCCATGACAGCATGCTCTTGGAGAGCGTGAGGTCGTGGCAAGCAGAGTTGGAGGCAGGGGCGATGCCTCCGAAGCAGGCGCCGACGTCTACAGTATCCATCATGCTGGCATGTGAGCTGGTTGCGCGGAAGAGCAGCCTGCCTGTGGGTTATCGTATTATGGCTTTCATTCTTCTGATTATGATTTGGGGAACGCTCAGAGCACATGATGTTCAGAATATTGATCCTGCCAGCTTGCGTCTTTCAGGAGTGGGACGACGCTTTACTTTGGGGCGCACTAAGACTTCAGGAACCCAGGGCCTGGAAAGAGGGCACTGCCCTGTGCGTGCAGATCAAACCTACCCCACCAACCACCCCTTTGCACCACCATCCACGGACTGTGGCAGGAGAGAAAAGGGGGAGGGGAAAATAAAGATTTCCCAAAAGAATCCTCCATATAAATGGGCTATATTCAAAAGAGAGAATCAAATATATTTCAAAGAATTCGCAATCACTCAGCTGCACTGACATGACTGACATGACATGAACACTGGCTTCCCTCGCAATCGGTTGTTTTCTTTCGAAAGAAAGTGGAGCGGAGAATCCCATTCGGCGCAGAGCATATGCAGTGCCGAGTTGCAGCGCCTTTGGCGAAAGCAACGAATCCCGAGAAGTAAAGCATATGCCCAAACACCCATGCGAAGCCGAGCCGAATGGATTACCATTTGGTCCTCTGCTTCTTCCGCGACTTCGNGCGCCTTTGGCGAAAGCAACGAATCCCGAGAAGTAAAGCATATGCCCAAACACCCATGCGAAGCCGAGCCGAATGGATTACCATTTGGTCCTCTGCTTCTTCCGCGACTTCGGGCATCTCGATGCCGGTGCACTCCGCTTAGCATCCACAAGTTCCGCATGAAAACCTGCGGCCGACTTCAAGAGTGAGTCCAGCACGATCCAATCGAACCGGCCCCCATCAAGAACAAGTCTCCTGCTCATGCAGAAACGGTCGAATTTCTGATTTGTCAAATCATCTGCCCACTGGTTCTTTTCTCTCGGGACCCATGTAAGATCCAAGTACTGCTCCTCCNACAACTCCATGAGTAGCAAGGGCAGGGGAAACTTCGTGGACATCAGCTTGGAAACCGCGTACGAGTTCCCCTGATTGTCTGTCCCACCAGTGAGATATCCAGAACCCCTGCCAGATTCCTTCATTCTCGTACCCCAAAGCTTAACACAGATCAGAGTGCCCAACAGCTCCAAGCTTGCGATGGTTCGCTTCAAGTCCTTCTTAATGAAAGCCCAAGGAGCCCAATCCTCGCAGACCTCCAACGCGTACCACTGCAGCGCAGACTGTCCATCCCAGAGATAACCGCCGATCCAGGCCTGAGTTTCCTCCGCCTTGGCATCCGAGAAGAAGGATAGCGTGGCCTCCCTCCGTGCCGGAGCCAGTGGTATGGGCGCCTGCAGCCTGTCCCCAGACCTGAAACGAATCGACATCCAGCTCAGTATGGACCTCAGCATCACGGGGAGTCTGAGGCCCCCCTTCCTCCCTCTCATGGCCGAAGACCACGAGTAGAGCGGCCCCAGAAACGGTCTCTTCCAGGACAAAGCATTCGCTCCGAATCCCAACCTTCCCAGGCCACATGCGAAGTCATCCCAGGTCACGGCCCCTGTCCTGGCCAGCTCATCCGTCCACTCAGCCAGCCAGTTGGCCCGTTTCTCCGATATCCCCAGTCTGAAAGTCGCATATGAAGTCTCGTATCCGATCCACTGCACGTTGAGTCCTCCCTTGGTTTTGGACCATTTAAACGGTAGTCCAAGAGTCCAAGACATGCAAGAATCGCGTAGGAGAGGACCACGCCCCGCCTCCCACGTCGATCCCCCCCGATCATCTCCACATCATCCGCGAAAAGCAAGATCTCCAAGGCCCGTTTCCCCGTAAGATGATGGGTCAAGCGAATCGTCCCTCCAGACAGTCGAGCCCACCAGTAGCCGGCACTCGCCACTCCAAAGGTGCCCACGCAGTTGATGTAAACCACGTCGTCCTTGGAAGAAGCCTTGCACCCCAGGAAGCCCCACTCATCCCTCCGGTGCTTGAAGCGCCGATGCGCCTTCGAGATGTCCCCCGTCACGGCCACCGGCGCCATCCTTTCATCCCTCAGTTTTCGGAGGATGAGCCGTTTTTCACGCGCGCCTGGCGCCCTCACTTTATCCAAGCAACGTATTCTGTGATTCAGCAGCACATCGTGAGATGCGTCATGCACCACACGCCGCTTGACCGGGGGACCCTCCTCAACTATCACCGCTATTGCCGAGATCGCTGCCTCCTTTCCATATCGTGCCCAGAAGTCCTTCTCGCTCATCACTGCCATGAGTCCTTCAGCCACCCCAGTGTCGAAGTGCTCCCTGACGAAAGAGAGGTTCTCCTCTGCCGACTCGTAATTTGCCTTCCAAGATTGCGCCACGTCCAACGGTCCCATCTCAAGCTTCCACTTGGTCTGAGGCTCAAANTGTCGAAGTGCTCCCTGACGAAAGAGAGGTTCTCCTCTGCCGACTCGTAATTTGCCTTCCAAGATTGCGCCACGTCCAACGGTCCCATCTCAAGCTTCCACTTGGTCTGAGGCTCAAAGTTCTAGGGAGTGGGTTTTTAACTCCAACCGGAAAGCCCTCAATCCCCTCAAGGAAAACCCGCCAGTCCGGGTCACAGGCATCCGGAAGTAGCGCTGAGATGAGACGAAGTCGGAAGGGCTGCCCAGGATCCACCACATCCAGATCCCTGGACCCCGGCGATTTTCTCTCCAGGTGACCAATCATGGCCCTCCGCCATTTCTCGTGCAGGGCCGGATCCGCAACCAGACGACACCCGTCCTCCCCCTTCGCGGCCATTTCGAAGGGAACTCTGTCCAGTTTCTCCGGCCCCCCAGCGTGCTCCACAAGAATCTCTTCCAGCTTGCTTCGAAGTTCCTCCCAGCCATCACCTGAGCAGTAAGTCCGAAGTTCCGGATCCCATCGGTCCGGGGAGCAGAGCCCAGCCCCATCGTGGAAAGGACGGCATCCCCACGGCTCCTGACACACTCTGGCCGGCCCCCTTCCCCCGGGAGTCGGCGGCCACGTGGGATCGAGATCCGGCTCCTGTTGACGGCTTCCACCAGGATGTCCTTATCCCGGCCACCCAATGATCCTGCTCTCGCCACCGTGTAGCCTGCCAAGACCAAGCGCAGCCCCGACCAGTCCTCAGTAGAGTGCCATCTGTGGGCGTCAAAGGTGATTCGCCCCTTCTTCCACTCAAGGATCTCGCCCTCCAAGTCTCTGCCGAAGATCTGCCGTCTGACTGAGCCCCTGTCTTTCTGCACCCACGGGAAACATCACATGATTGGAAGTACCCGCTTCCATCTGCCATCCCTAAATGTTGGAGGAAGAACTCGCTTCCACATCGTCAACTCCCTGCCCTCGCAGTTCAAAAGGCTCGCACGAGACCTTCATTTTCACCCATGAGGATCGTTGATCTGCTCCCACGAAGCCGGAAGACTAACTCCTGAGTCTTCTGCTTGCCGGCTCGAGTCGGAAGACTCCGGCCCTGACGAGTCGTCGCTCGACTCTTCCACACTGGGCCAACATAGCCTACAACGATGGGTGTACTCCTCAGGAGATGGCATCTCAGTCACATGCGCACTCTCATTAAGTGGCGCAGCCTGCCCATCCAGCATCCCCCAGAACCTGACTTGTGCAGCCTGATAGCTCCCCTCCGGGACGTAACTAAGACGAACCCTTCACCGCGCTCAGGAGGCACCCCGTCGTCGGCCTCCTCTTCCTCAGCAGGCGGATCTTCATCCTTCTCGTCCTCCTGATCGATCGGAACCTCGTCGCTCCAGGTTGCTAGCGATGCCCTGAACAGATCCACCACTCTCTCTGCGTCGTCTGAGTCCAGACCCCGCCGTGCCCTCAACCACTGCAAGGCCGCATCAAGGACATCAAAATCATCAACATCCCCTGCCAGCCTCAACTTCTCAAGCTCACAAACGAAGTAGCGGTGAATCCTTCGAATCTTCCCCGCGAAACTCCGGCTATAAACGTCACTTCCCTCAGGACGCCAACGCCCTGATCCCTCGGGTCCAAGCCGAAGCCGTCCAGGATCGTGGGCAACGTTGCCCTCTCGCTGTGCTCCGTCCACAGCTCCATGAGTTCCTGAGGAATCAAGCGATTGCCCTTAAAATCCATAAGTCTCCGGTTGACCGCGACGGCCAATGTCGAAACCTCTGAATAGCTCGCCATCCTCTTTCTGAAGTAACTGAAATCATCACCCAGTGCAGGCAGCAAGAAGTCCCTCTCAAAGGCTGCATGGTCGCGAAGCAGCCTCCATCCCACACCGAGCCAGTCCCTATTGCAAATCCATGAATCCTCAGTGATTGCAATCGGCAACTCGACTTGCCGCCTCTCGGGCCCACTGGTCTTCGTTTCATAAAGGATAGCGAGAAACCGGCCCCCATAGAACCTCACGGCCTGAGGCGAAAGGTGCTGGATGTCATCGTATCGAAGAGTTCCCCAGCACTTTATCAGTCGATACCAGGCACCCACTCGTATCCCCATCGCCTCCGCCTCGTTCGACACGAGGCGCTCCAGCGATGCAATCATTGCACCTGGGAGCCGAGGTGCACGACAGATCGGTACTCCCTTTTTCTTAAGCTCTTTCACTATCACGTCCCTTGCTGAAAGAAGTACAGGCTTCACCGTGGTCCTCTGCTCTATCCGTATCCCAAATCCAGAGACACGTTCAAACCACGCCATCGATTTCAGAAAAGCTCCCGGCACCGTTGGCCCGCAAGGTTTCTCAGACAGCATGAAAAGATAGTCTATGATCTCCGCCGCCTTGAATGGCGGCTCCCGGATCTTGGCTCTCGACATCCAGAAAACCAACTCCTCAATGTACCTCAGATACCTCTTCAAACTGCTGTTCCTGATCCTCCCAGCGATAACACAGGCGGCACGAACCGGATCAACATCACTCGAGAAATCACCCAGACTGGGTGCTCCGAACCTCAAGAGAACCAGAAGCCTCGCACCCAGAGCCAGCCTCTCCTGGTTCTCAGCTCGCTGTCTCTCACCCTCGGTCGCCTCTTCGAGGGCTCTCTTTCTGGACTTCCTCATGCGTCCCCTTTCAGGTAATGCAAGTGCAGCAAGATTCTGCCCCGCCCGGGCTCCAGAATCCCCGAAGTCAGCGGCAGGCAGGGAGTTCTGCATCCAGATCAAAGATTCTCCATGAACCCCATCAGCCCTCCTCTGCAACGCCTCTTCCCCTGTGCGCTTGTCCTATAAGGAAGACCAGCCAATCAACCAGCTCATCAAAGACGCAAAGCCCCAACTCATCAACCAACTGTCTGGCAATGTCTCCAGCATCATCTACTGAAACCGCCGCAAGGTTTCGGCCCCAGAGTCCAGCCTCGCGGAGCTTTGCTGTGCAGCGTTCGAGGGTGCCATCGTCCATGCAGCCCCCTCTACGCCGAGCGTGGCCAAGGCCACGGACTACCGAAACTCCTTTGAGCTTCGAAATCTCACCACTTGACCCTGAGGCTGCCATGCATCAAATATTGAATCAAGCATGCAGCATGTACGATCTTCAGACATGAAAACAAATACCAAAATTTCCCAAAATCTTTGTCACTCCTTTTTCCCCATTGGGGAAATCAAGTAGTCAAAAGTTCTCAAAAAGTAGAACTCCGCAGAGTTCTCATCTCTCAGGAAGAGGGTACACACAGTGTACCCAGCCACGGGTTTGAAGAGCACACACACTAACGCAACACGTCGCGAACGCGTACCCCGAAGAGTACCGATGCATCGGCCGGGCACTGCCACGGTCAGGGTGCCACGGTCAGGCTGCTCACCCGGCAGCTGCGCAAAGGGGTAAAAGGGCGGCCACTGGCCAGCATTGCGGTTTCTGCAGTGCAGTCCCATCGACGTTCTGGAGCAGGCCATGCGGGAGGAGATGGGGAACCAGGAGATAAGTTATCTCCTTTTTGCGCTTAGCAGCACCTTGCATGTTAACCCCGGTGACGTCAGTGACGATCACGAGGATCTCACAGCTGAGCGCGAGCAGATCCGACACTGTCGGACGCGGGCGAGGGTAGTCTGGGAGGCCAGGCGGTCACTAACCCTCCGCGGCCACGGAGCGTCCTGGGACTCCGCGTTGTACTGCCGGGCAGGAACTACTAGAACCTAAGGTGAAACTCTACCAGAGAAAATTCTCTCCGGATCACAGATCCCGCTCAAGCCGAAAGCTGCACGGCAAAGTGTTGTCTAGTGTTCACAACACACAGAGAAAACACTGTTTTCCTTTTCGACAAACTTTGTCTACACTTTCGGCGGGGAAATAAAACTCATTCCCGCACGCACGATGGAATCATGTTCTCGCGTATAGCTCTAGGCCTCTAAGCGGGCCGAGACCCGACACAAACGATGGAATAGTTTGTAGAACACACAAAAGCTTCCACTTCCAGATTTCAGGGGACAGTGCTCGAAAAATGGTAGAACAATGACAACCTGAGACCCTCAAACATGGTCGCACATATTTTCTCGCGAGTGGGTAGCACAACACTCCGTAGCACAGCGCGGCAGACATGCCAGTGCTCGAGGAGAATTGGCATAACATGTGCCACAACCCAGCGTGGGCGCACAAGACTCCCGACCTATCGTGCCGTAGGGTGGCAGCGGGTGGGGCACGATAAAAGACACTGCAGTGGCCACTGCCGGCAGCAAATGCCCATGCAGACACTCAAAGAGCCTGCAGAAGCGGCAACTTGCGAGGACACAAGTGAACACGCAAGCCAAGAGCACGCAAGAAGAACACTGACGAGCACACACGACAAGAAGCCTTAACACGCATTCCCTCGCCCTTGTCCCCCTACGATGGACAAGTCCACTCCACCAAGCCCAACACAGCTCGACCCGACACGACCACCCCTCAGACCCACAGCTTTGCAAGGGTAGCATGTAGCAGGCCACAGCAGCTTGTCAAAGCAGCATCGCTTTTGTCTCCGGTAGGCATTGGCCCACACAGCTATCACACAACGCCAAGGAACTCCGACTCTCTACTTCGTCGCACAGCGGCGATGGTACCTGCACACATCTAGTCCACACCGAAACATGCACTGCGGCTGCACATGCCATGTCAACTGTCGCACATTTCCAAGGTCTCTTCCGCAGCACGCTGCGCTTTACCGAACTTGTTCACGAGCGAGCGCACCGTTTGGACCTGCGCCGCAACATTGGCGGCTGCCGAGGACCGCTGCGCATCATAGTCCACGACTGGCAAAACAGCAAGCATGCTCAACCGGCTTCAGCCTACACAACCACACAGTTCTACAGAAGCCATCCTGGCGCTGGCGGGCAGTGGCCAATGCAAAGACACATCATAAGACGAGCTACATTCCCCGGTCCGTCGCACCGCAATAGCCCCAAGACTCCACGCCGTCTTCTACCACCTTGCACACGAGACTATAAACAAACCCGGCCACGTCTCAGCAATGGCAAGCACTCGCCTGCGGCTCAACATAGCACCAGGGCCTGCCACTTGATCCGCTAGGGCTCGGAGCCTGAACTCATCAGCGACTGCACTGCNCAATGGCAAGCACTCGCCTGCGGCTCAACATAGCACCAGGGCCTGCCACTTGATCCGCTAGGGCTCGGAGCCTGAACTCATCAGCGACTGCACTGCGCCTTCGCTCAAACTACAGCTGTCCGCAAATGCTCTGCTAAGCCCAACACCGTGGTGCAGCCTGTGTACACATGCTTGTCCTGCAGAGACGCTTGCCCACTCCCACCATGAACAGGCTTCTCGATTCTACATGCACCCAGTCACCCAGACATCTGTAGGTCATTGTAGGTCATTGTAGGTCATGCTATGCTACACACTGATGGCCCATCGACACATTGACACCGAGAGCCACAGCCGCCCTGTTGCAAGATGTCCTGCACGAATGCTGCGGCACACAGCCGACCATCGACCTGCAACAAACCACGCGTCAGGCAGGGTTTTGCCCCAAGAGTCAGTCACTTGGATAAAAACGAGGACCAATCGACGATGTTGCTGGCGGAATGCCGTCAAAGGCTTCAGCTGCTCTCGCGACAGGTCGTCGCTCAGCTGCGCCCCANAGCCACAGCCGCCCTGTTGCAAGATGTCCTGCACGAATGCTGCGGCACACAGCCGACCATCGACCTGCAACAAACCACGCGTCAGGCAGGTTTTTGCCCCAAGAGTCAGTCACTTGGATAAAAACGAGGACCAATCGACGATGTTGCTGGCGGAATGCCGTCAAAGGCTTCAGCTGCTCTCGCGACAGGTCGTCGCTCAGCTGCGCCCCANTGGCGGAATGCCGTCAAAGGCTTCAGCTGCTCTCGCGACAGGTCGTCGCTCAGCTGCGCCCCAGCACCCAGGACAAGCAACACGATCCCTCCAAGAAGCACCTGCATGGCTACCGTAAGGCCCAATCGCCCAAATCACTCACTGAGAGACTCAGAGCCAATCTTCTGGCAACCAAGATTTCGACACTCAAGAGTGTTCGAGCCGTGCCATCCTCTCATGTTCTCGCGTAGCTCTAAACGGGCCGAGACCCGACACAAACGAATGGAAGAGATTGTAGGAACACACAAAAGCTTCCAGTTCCACATTTCAGCATGCACAAAGCTCGACCCGACACGACCCACCCCTCAGACCGACAGTTCTGCACGGGTAGCATGTAGCAGATGTAGCATGCCACAGCAGCTTGACAAAACAGCATCGCTTANCAGCATGCACAAAGCTCGACCCGACACGACCCACCCCTCAGACCGACAGTTCTGCACGGGTAGCATGTAGCAGATGTAGCATGCCACAGCAGCTTGACAAAACAGCATCGCTTATGTCTCCGACAGGCATTGGCCCACGCAGCTATCACACGACACCAAGACCAGGGCCAGGAACTCCGACTCTCTACTTCGTCGCACAGCGGCGATGGTACCTGCGCACATCTAGTCCACACCGAAACATGCACTGCGGCTGCACACGCCACGTCAACTGTCGCACATTTCCAAGGTCTCTTCCGCAGCACGCCGCGCTTTACCGAACTTGTTCACGAGCGAGCGCACCGTTTGGACCTGCGCCGCAACATTGGCGGCTGCCGAGGACCGCTGCGCATCATAGTCCACGACTGGCAAAACAACAAGCATGCTCAACCGGCTTCAGCCTACACAACCACACAGTTCTACAGAAGCCATCCTGGCGCTGGAGGGCAGTGGCCAACGCAAAGACTCATCATAAGACGGGCTACATTCCCCGGTCCGTCGCACCGCAATAGCCCCAAGACTCCACGCCGTCTTCTACCACCTTGCACACGAGACTATCAAGCAAACCCGGCCACGTCTCAGCAATGGCAAGCACTCGCCTGCGGCTCAACATAGCACCAGGGCCTGCCACTTGATCCGCTAGGGCTCGGAGCCTGATCTCATCAGAGACTGCACTGCGCCTTCGTGCAAACTACAGCTGTTCGCAAATGCTCTGCTAAGCCCAACACCGTGGTGCAGCCTGTGTACACATGCTTGTCCTGAAGAGATGCTTGCCCACTCCCAGCGGGATCCTAGCGAGTCCGCAACCCTGAACAGAGACCCAATCAAGCCAACGAAGCAAGTCCTGAACCCAACTGCAGATTCACGCCCCTTCTTCTGTCTTATGAAGGTGGTGGAAAGTACGGCCAGCTACATTTCACTGACCTCACGGCTAACAATCGATCCTATCAGCCAAGTGCTGACAAAAACAACCGCGTCGCTGACAAACATGCACCCTGCTCAAAGTTTTCGATCGGGCGAGGGCGGGCGGGAGATCAAAAATTTGGGCGGCTCCCGCAACTTGCGCTACCGGACTACCCCGGTACTGATCACTGCGCAAAGCCACACAGCTGCAACAAGACACTGTTAGACTCTGGAACGCTGCACCTTACAAGCGCGCTAACGTGGGCCAATCTCAGTATCCTACATGCGGGCAATCCTCAAGCGCACCGACACCAAGTCGCACACACACGCACCGACAGCAGCAAAGACACGGGAGGACTCTAACGGATCCCTCTCATCGCCTCTCCGCTTCGCTACGGTTCGACCCGCATGAACAGCCTTCTCGATTCTACACGCACCCGGACATCTGTAGGTCATGCTACACACTGATGGCTCATCGACACATGGACACCGAGAGCCACAGCCGCCCTGTTGCAAGATGTCCTGCACGAATGCTGCGGCACACAGCCGACCATCGACCTGCAACAAACCACGCGTCAGGCAGGTTTTTACCCCAAGAGTCAGTCACTTGGATCAAAAAGAGGACCAAGCGACGATGTTGCTGGCGGAATGCCGTCAAAGGCTTCAGCTGCTCTCGCGACAGGTCGTCGCTCAGCTGCGCCCCAGCACCCAGGACAAGCAACACGATCCCTCCAAGAAGCACCTGCATNGCACCTGCATGGCTACCGTAAGACCCAATCGCCCAAATCACTCACTCAGAGACTCAGAGCCAATCTTCTGGCAACAAAGATTGCGATACTCAAGAGTATTCGAGCCGTGCGCTCCTCTCATGTTCTCGCGTAGCTCTAAACGGGCCGAGACCCGACACAAACGATGGAAGACATTGTAGGACCAGTTCCACATTGCAGCATGCACAAAGCTCGACCCGACACGGCCACCCCTCAGACCCAATCGCGCAAATCACTCACTCAGAGACTCAGAGCCTATCTTCTGGCAACCAAGATTTCGACACTCAAGAGTATTAGGGACACACAAAACCTTCCAGTTCCACATTGCAGCATGCACAAAGCTCGACCCGACACGGCCGACCGACAGTTCTGCAAGGGTAGCATGTAGCATGCCACAGCAGCTTGTCAAAACAGCATCNACACACAAAACCTTCCAGTTCCACATTGCAGCATGCACAAAGCTCGACCCGACACGGCCGACCGACAGTTCTGCAAGGGTAGCATGTAGCATGCCACAGCAGCTTGTCAAAACAGCATCGCTTATGTCTTCGACAGGCATTGGCCCACGCAGCTATCACACGACACCAAGACCAGGGCCAGGAACTCCGACTCTCTACTTCGTCGCACAGCGGCGACGGTACCTGCNCAAAACAGCATCGCTTATGTCTTCGACAGGCATTGGCCCACGCAGCTATCACACGACACCAAGACCAGGGCCAGGAACTCCGACTCTCTACTTCGTCGCACAGCGGCGACGGTACCTGCACACATCTAGTCCACACCGAAACATGCACTGCGGCTGCACACGCCATGTCAACTGTCGCACATTTCCAAGGTCTCTTCCGCAGCACGCTGCGNCGAAACATGCACTGCGGCTGCACACGCCATGTCAACTGTCGCACATTTCCAAGGTCTCTTCCGCAGCACGCTGCGCTTTACCGAACTTGTTCACGAGCGAGCGCACCGTTTGGACCTGCACTGCAACGTTGGCGGCTGCCGAGGACCGCTGCGCATCATAGTCCACGACTGGCAAAAAAACCAGCATGCTCAACCGGCTTCAGCCAACACAACCACACAGTTCTACAGAAGCCATCCTGGCGCTGGAGGGCAGTGGCCAACGCAAATTCTCATCATAAGACGGGCTACATTCCCCGGTCCGTCGCACCGCAATAGCCCCAAGAATCGACGCCGCTTTCTACCACCTTGCACGTGAGACTACCAAGAAAACCCGGCCACGTCTCAGGAAAGGCAAGTACTCGCCTGCGGCTCAACATAGCACCAAGGCCTGCCACTTGATCCGCTAGGGCTCGGAGCCTGAACTCATCAGAGACTGCACTGCGCCTTCGCNTGCTAAGCCCAACACCGTGGTGCAGCCTGTGTACACATGCTTGTCCTGAAGAGATGCTTGCCCACTCCCACCATGAACAGGCTTCTCGATTCTACATGCACCCGGACATCTGTAGGCCATTGCAGGTCATGCTACACACTGATGGCTCATCGACACATTGACACCGAGAGCCACAGCCGCCCTGTTGCTAGATGTCCTGCACGAATGCTGCGGCACACAGCCGACCGTCGACCTGCAACAAACCACGCGTCAGGCAATTTTTTTCCCCAAGAGCCAGTCACTTGGATCACAAAGAGGACCAATCGACGATGTTGCTGGCGGAATGCCGTCAAAGGCTTCAGCTGCTCTCGCGACAGGTCGTCGCTCAGCTGCGCCCCAGCACCCAGGACAAGCAACACGATCCCTCCAAGAANGAATGCCGTCAAAGGCTTCAGCTGCTCTCGCGACAGGTCGTCGCTCAGCTGCGCCCCAGCACCCAGGACAAGCAACACGATCCCTCCAAGAAGCACCTGCATGGCTACCGTAAGACCCACTCGCCCAAATCACTGAGAGACTCAGAGCCTATCTTCTGGCAACCAAGATTTCGACACTCAAGAACTCAAGAGTATTCGAGCCGTGCCATCCTCTCATGTTCTCGCGTAGCTCTAAACGGGCCGAGACCCGACATAAACGAATGGAAGAGATTGTAGGTACACACAGAAGCTTCCAGCTCCCGCATTTCAGCATGCACAAAGCTCGACCCGACACGACCCACCCCTCAGACCGACAGTTCTGCACGGGTAGCATGTAGCAGATGTAGCATGCCACAGCAGCTTGACAAAACAGCATCGCTTATGTCTTCGACAGGCATTGGCCCACGCAGCTATCACACGACACCAAGACCAGGGCCAGGAACTCCGACTCTTTACCTCGTCGCACAGCGGCGACGGTACCTGCACACATCTAGTCCACACCGAAACATGCACTGCGGCTGCACACGCCATGTCAACTGTCGCACATTTCCAAGGTCTCTTCCGCAGCACGCTGCGNAAACATGCACTGCGGCTGCACACGCCATGTCAACTGTCGCACATTTCCAAGGTCTCTTCCGCAGCACGCTGCGCTTTACCGAACTTGTTCACGAGCGAGCGCACCGTTTGGACCTGCGCTGCAACGTTGGCGGCTGCCGAGGACCGCTGCGCATCATAGTCCACGACTGGCAAAACAACCAGCATGCTCAACCGGCTTCAGCCTACACAACCACACAGTTCTACAGAAGCCATCCTGGCGCTGGAGGGCAGTGGCCAATGCAAAGACTCATCATAAGACGGGCTACATTCCCCGGTCCGTCGCACCGCAATAGCCCCAAGAATCGACGCCGCTTTCTACCGCCTTGCACGCGAGACTACCAAGAAACCGGCCACGTCTCAGGAAAGGCAAGTACTCGCCTGCGGCTCAACATAGCACCAAGGCCTGCCACTTGATCCGCTAGGGCTCGGAGCCTGAACTCATCAGAGACTGCACTGCGCCTTCGCNGGAAAGGCAAGTACTCGCCTGCGGCTCAACATAGCACCAAGGCCTGCCACTTGATCCGCTAGGGCTCGGAGCCTGAACTCATCAGAGACTGCACTGCGCCTTCGCTCAAACTACAGCTGCTCGCAAATGCTCTGCTAAGCCCAACACCGTGGCGCAGCCTGTGTACACATGCTTGTCCTGAAGAGATGCTTGCCCACTCCCACCATGAACATGCTTCTCGATTCTACATGCACCCGGACATCTGGTCATGGTAGGTCATACTACACACTGATGGCTCATCGACACATTGACGCCGAGAGCCACAGCCGCCCTGTTGCAAGATGTCCTGCACGAATGCTGCGGCACACAGCCGACCATCGACCTGCAACAAACCACGCGTCAGGCAGGTTTTTGCCCCAAGGGTCAGTCACTTGGATCAAACAGCGGACCAAGCGTCGATGTTGCTGGCGGAACGCCGTCAAAGGCTTCAGCTGCTCTCGCGACAGGTCGTCGCTCAGCTGCGCCCCAGCACCCAGGGCAAGCAACACGATCCCTCCAAGAAGCACCTGCATGGCTACCGTAAGACCCAATCGCCCAAATCACTCAGAGACTCAGAGCCTATCTTCTGGCAACAAAGATTTCGATACTCAAGAGTATTCGAGCCGTGCCATCCTCTCATGTTCTCGCGTAGCTCTAAACGGGTGGCTCATGTTCTCGCGTAGCTCTAAACGGGTGGGGACCCCACACAAACGATGGAAGAGATTGTAGCAACACACGAAAGCTTCCAGTTTCAGCATGCACGAAGCTCGACCACCGCTCAGACTGGGCAGCACCCCACTCTATCCAGCCCGAGCCGTGGCCTAGCCGCCCAATTTGCGAATCTCAAGAACTTTATGCGAACACACTAAATCTTCAATACACACAGAAAGGCTTAACGGGCTTGACGGGGTAGGACGCCAAAGATGCTCCGATTGCCAACGCAACTGCCACCTTGGTGACTTTCGAAACTGCAACTCTGCGTTTCAACGACACAACGGTTGAAACATCACACCTTGACCACCGGTAGCTCACCTGCATGGCTGCTTGGTGCACCTGGCGCTGAACCGTCATTGCTCTTCTCCAGCCCTTGTTCCACCTCCTCCGTGTCCCCCTCCTCCAAATCTGCAGTGTCTGCACTCAATCCTGCACCATCATCTCGCCGTTCAGGCACAAGAGCACCTGAACGCGGCGGCTTGCGAAAGCCATCGCGCGACGCCATCGGCGGCTGCCCACCCACACCGTTGGCAAGGGCAGCGGTTGCGCTGGCCCTAAGCAATATCTCCTGTTCCTGTCCGAGAACACTTTGCCGAGCCCCAGCAGCGTTGTCATCATAGAGTCGCGGGTTTTCAGGGCCGTCTAAGCTGTCGTCACTGTAATCAGCAGGCGGACACTCTCGCGGAAAAGGATTTGCATCGTCGAAAGATTGGTACTGCCAAAGGTGACATATTACTTCATGACAAGCGACAAGCGAGTAGAATCGAGTAGAACCACACCTGCGGCGGAGCCCTCCACACGTTCCTGAGTGGGACAGCACACCACTTCCGAACTGCGGCAACACGTCACTGCGCTAGAGAACTACGGCAGACCATCCAGCACGAGTACGCCTAATCACGCTTGCGCGGTCAAGCCCTTGATTGCACCAAGATATCCACGCCTCTGCCCCGCATCCCAACCACCACTGAGTGCATGGCCAAAAGAACGCAACAGTACACAGCGGCGGAACAGATACCTGGAAAAACATCACGACCGTGGCGAGATGCTAGATGGCATTTCTGCAACAATCCGGCAGCCAAGAAACCATGGAGCATACCCCAATGATATCGTCCAGCCACAACCTGCCAGAAGGTTCGACAACTCTTCTTCTGCCTCTGATCCGGCAAAATAAATGCGCACCCTGGGCAAAGCACCAGAGGCAGGATGCACAACGGAAAGCCTCAGTTGCGGCAGCAACAAACAGCGACAACAGCGCCGACTCGGAAGTCGCTACAGCACCCAACCACAACTGAAGCGCACACAGGATGTAAGGCAACGGCACATGGGCACGCGGCCACCAACAGGCGAAAATTCTGCTCTGCTGAAAGGTGTCCTGAGCACAGCTGCTGCGAACAAAATTGACCTCCCAGCACCGCGGCGCTGGCCCCTGCCAGTCGGTCTTATTGCACACCTAAACGAAAAAGCCGTGTCTCACGCCTACCGGCTACGCGTATAACATTGCTATTTGCCAGCCAAATGTCGTGCAGCGAGGAAATATCGAAGAGCACATCATGGACATGTAGCTGGAGAAGCAAGCCTCACGACAACATGGTTGTTCAGATAACAAACTCGCACCGCGAAAAACGCACGGAAGCACGACACCCCCAACAACAGTCGCTCGTGACCTTCCGAGAGGAAGGTCTAACATGTGCAACAAGCTGACACGGTTACACGGCAGTCGCAGGAAGCATGTCAGTTCGATAGCCGGATTTTGGTCGCTCTAAGCATCTCTAAAATCGTCGATCCACCTATTTGCACTTTGCACATCCCCGTTCATACTTCTTAGTGGGCCTACATGCTACCATTTTATACAGCTGGTTTTTTAGAGTGAAATGAGGGCTATCTCGGTCCAGAATGTAGCTGAAATGGAGTTCGAGGTTCATTCTTCGGGCTTGTTTCGGCTCTATGGAACTTCGGGGACTCCGGGTTCGGGTTCAGGGTTTCAGAGGTTTGGGGTTTCAAGGGTTCCTGGACTGGTCCCTTTCAAGGTTCCGGGTTGATGGTTGGCAGATTGCGGGCTTCAAGGTCTATAGGGCCTTAGGCTATGAGGTTTCTCTGCTCTCTACGCCTTGCCCTCTGCTCCCGCTCTCTGCTGCCTGCTGATTGCTCTCTGCTTTCTGCTCAGGATGGAGGGAGTTGAGAGTTTGGAGCGGATTGCCGTCCCTGAAAATAGGCACGACAGTACTCTCTTTGTCGAAACTTGCAATAGCCTCCCGCAACTCAAAACAAGCCCCAACGCTGGGTCCTGGGAAGGGGCCTATACAGCCCGTTTCCCCTACACAGCCCCAAAAGCGGCAACGCGGATGACACCATGTCACAACCCCAGACAATCACTGACAGCGGCATGCTTGGGAACACTGGCCTCGTGTCTGTAGGGTTGAGGAGCCATCGGCTTCCTATGAGTGCATCCATGTACCCTCCCAGACATCGCGACAAGCACCCTGGATAAAATGGGACGAGTACCCTGGCTAAAATGCGGGGCAGCTGAAATGGTTCCTGTAGCTTTCCAAGGCAACAAATTCAGCTGCAATGAAATGGTGTTCACCCTTTGTAAGACCCCCCATAAAAGCTAGCAGCTAGGGTGTAGGAAGGGGGATCTTTGCACCAACAGCACGCACCTCGGCGAACTGCAAAAAAGCAGCAGCACTGCTCTACGAAGCCTAACCGGGCAAGCGTACCAGCCAGCGCGTGAGCACGCAGGACTACGCACCAGCAACGCACAGGCGTTCCCACTTTGACACACGCACGCACCTCCCGAGTGCCCCAGCTAAGAACACGCAAGCACCAGGCTGCTCGCTACTACAGATCAAGATAAGAAACAAGAATCAGGCCCACATCAACCTGTCCGCGAAGCACATGAGCAAAAAGCCAGAGCCGGCATGCGGCCACTGCAAGCATCTGCAAGCGACTGCAATGTGCATAAGTGCACACTGTCACTTTGCAGCCTTGCAGTGATCTCAACAACCGACTTGCAACTGGTGTCCTCACTCAGGAGACACTTTCCACTGACACAAAGACTGAAATACTGAAACACCATCCAAGCCGCGCAACGTTCTTGCGCAACACCAAACCAACCGGAAGCCCGTTGAACAGCAGCACCAACCCCTTTCCACAAACTCTGTATGCCCTTGGCCGCACGCACCTTATACATGCCATCAGAAGTCTTCCCGACTTTCGACGCATATGTGTTCGGGAACCTGAGAGAAACAGGAAGCTGCGCAATTTGCGCAGTTGGCGAAAATGAGAGCATTGGGATCTGACCCGCTGATCACGCCATCGAGCCTCAAGCGAAACTCCACCGCTTGCAAACAGCATCATGACACACTTCCTATCTGATCTACAGTCCAGATGGCATGTCACATGCCCCGAGGAAGCACTACTTGCCGAATCGGCGACCGCCGGTCTCCGAGTCTCCCGGTCTCCATTAATTCAGACCAGCGTCATGCTGTCTGTTACATCAGCCATTCTGGCAGAAAGCAGGTCATGACTGATGAAGCCTACACTGCGTTGATTTCCAAGACGCACATAAAGTCTACCATTGGTATCGGGTACAGGACTGCACCCATGCAGTTGTGTCCTTCAAAAGACACTGCATCTCGACTTGGGTCTCGCTTCACTCACAGTGTGCATCATAGGTACAAACCATGGGACTTGCCTGTTACCATTGGCATGCAGAATAACGGCTGCAAGATCCTCAACCAGCAAGTGTTCACCCTCCATGACACTGTTTCGCGGACGACGAGCCAGCAATCACATGCCTGAATTTACTTATTACTTACACCAAACCACCCATGCCCCGCAATGTGCTTTAGTTACTTTAGTCCTGCGAGCAACTCAAAGCACGCGCACACACACACACACACCCACACCCCACCCACCCACCCACCCACACACACACACACACACACGCACAGGCTCTGCCTGCAAGGCTTGTAGGTGCAGGCAGGAGTGTTCGTGTGCTGCTAGCAAAGCCTTGTGTGAGCATTTAGCTTTTCCCGCCCACCACGACCCTGCAAAATGTTAGGGGTGGGGATGTTCGACTCGGCCCTGGCCTCCTTTGAGGAGGGCTCTATTCTTGTTTGGGCCGTTCGAAGGCCGAGACTCTCACTTGCTTTCGGGGTTGCATGAGACTCGACGTATCTCCACCATCTCAGGGCTGTACAGTGAGGAGCGCTGCACGCGTGCCTGCAAGTGATTGTGCTGATAGCCCTGCGCGCTAGCTTCGTTGCCTTCGTATTGTGATTAGCTGCGTACTAGCTAAAATACTTCCCTGAGGATAGTCCAATGCCACATGTCTACAGAGACAGAGACCGGAGACACACTGGAGACACACCAGAGACAGAGACACACAGAGAGACACAGAGAGAGAGAGAGAGACACACAGAGAGACACACAGAGAGACACAGAGAGAGAGAGAGAGAGACAGAGACAGAGAGACAGAGAGACAGAGAGACAGAGAGACAGAGAGACAGAGAGAGAGAGAGAGAGAGAGAGCGACAGAGAGAGCGAGAGAGCGACAGAGTGAGTGGCGACAGGTCTTCTCACGGAGTGGCGCCTCACACGTTCTTGCGCAGTGCCCGAAGTGGCTGTCTCTCCTTGTTCATTGGTCGGACAAGCCTGTAACGCAATCCCATGGCAGCAGGAACTTTTCCCGGACGAGCGGGTGGGAAAATCAGAACACTCTAGCACAGCAACGGAGCTTCGTACACCACACAGCAGCATTGATGGCATCAACTGCAACAACTACCTGCACAGCACTGCATGTACGTGTGAAAGGCGGGTGTACAGCCGAACCGCTACACCCGACACGGTAGCAGCGCGCACCCGCATAGCAGGCGTAGCAGGCGTAGCAGGCGAAGCAGGCAAAATAGCAAAGTAGCACACACCTGGCGATGCACAAACTCCAAAAACGCGAATCCCGTTTCGCGTCACCTGTCCTGCTGGCCACCCCCACTTCACAGCACGCCACATTGCTTTTTCGGGGCTACAGCATGCTAGCAGCTAGAGACACAATCACGCAGCTACACTGGCCCACAGCAGCTTCGGACAAGCCACCAGATTGGAGGCGGAATCTGTCACAGCCAACCAAGCAACGTGCCCGACAATCATGCAACAGAACAGCTGCAGCTACAATCAATGCGCACCATCGGCGGCACAAAATGAACCACAGCTGCTATTATCACCTTGGAAGCCAGCACTGGCCATGTGTCTCCACAAAGGAAAAGACATCGAAACAACCCAAACCTGCACCATACCCAGGCCCAGAGAAAGTCCTTCCTTGCTTTGCAAGCATGAGAGGGATCATTGAACTCGATGCTCCTGCCAGGCACGGACGCACCAACACGCGCTATTTCGTGTCTCGTGTGACTCGTGAGTTATTGCAACTGTCTCAAACTGAACCACACAGCTGACTGAAGCACTACTCTCACAGGTTCTTACGCGGCGCACGAAGTGGCTGTCTCTCCTCTTTCATTGGCCGGACACGCCTGTAATCCCTAGGCCCCTAGGCAGCAGAAACTCTTGCCGAACGAGCGAGTGGGAAAATCATCAACTGCAACAACTGCAACTGTACAGCACTGCAACACCCTCGGCCAGTGAGGCTGGATCCTGGAAAAACCATTAAAGTCCTTCAAACCGGGACTGAATTGGCGGCTTCCAGGAGTTAACGCAGACCATTTTAGTCCTACCCCTCTCGTCGGCTTGTTGTGGCAACACACACCATAACTGAACACTCCACGCAACCCCGGCTCCCACAAATGCGACTTATGAACGGTTCGCTTGTTCACGGGTTTGTGGGTTCGCGGGTTCACGCGTTCACGGGTTCACGGACTCGCGGGTACATGGGTTCGCAGGTTCGCGGGTTCGCGCGTTCACGGGTTCCCGCTAACACCTGCAGGCCTGCACATCATGGACACGCGACGCACACCAATCATCACCAATCACTATAACAGCGCAACACGTCATGCCGACGCAAAAACCACAAGCACACACAGGTGTAGTAGGTTTTACTTTCAGTCCGAGTCCGGAAAGCGGGCAACACCGCGACGTCAACAAATTGAAGTAGGCATGTTTTATTAGGATTATTAGGATTTCATTGATCTGGTCTTCGGTAACCGCCGACACCAAGTGTAGTGGCTGGTAGTGGCCTTATGTCATGTCGGCACACGCACGATGCACGGTACGAACGCGCGCCAATCGAAACTAAACACTGCACGCAGCACCTAAAGCATTAAGCCGAGCCTGGCCCTGACGCTGCTTGGCCCAGCTTTGCCAACCTGCACTGCTCAAACACGATCTAACGGGAAAGCTTGAGTTGGCTCTGACGCAAGAGCTGCACATCTTGGATAGATCAAAGCCGAAGGCCTGATCACGCACACCTACCCACGTTCCCTCATGAAGTTCAGACATGACAAAGAATCCGGCACCTTCGATGAGCCACCTGCCGCACCGCGCAATGCATTCACGCGACAAACTTCCACCCAAGAACGATAAGGACTGGTCTCGCACCCGGGAAAGGTGCGACGCCAGCAACCTGGTTTGCAAAACATGAACTCCATCTCAAGATCTGCTGCGAACTAAACGAATATTCCAGCCATTCATCAGCCTCCGTGCTAGCAGCGGCCAGGGTGCGCATATCTTGCAACAAAACACCACGCCCCGACGGACTCGACGGATTCTATCAGAGACAAAGACAGAGCGCATGTCTTGCAGCAAAACACCATGCACGGAACGGATTCAACGAATGCAGCAGAGACAGAGACAGAGAGAGAGAGAGCAGAGAGAGAGAGAGAGAGAGATTCAGCCAGCAATCACACGGACGAACCAGTTGTTGAACTTATCACTGAAGTTCAGCTACACGCAAGCGCACCGCAGTGCGGTGCATTCGGCAGAAGAGAATATGCACTGTAGGCGCCAGAGCTTGTTTCTGGTACCTGGCAAAGAAGCGAGTTTACCGGGAATCCGGGGCTTCAAAGCCCAGCGGTCGTTCTTGACCGACCCGATCGATCCTCTTCCCTGCGTACCGGAGCTACGCTACACGCTTGAACCCAAACCCATGCCGCCTCATCCATGTTTCTTCGAACAAAGCTTGCGTTGAACTGATCCTGGAAGTGCGACCTGAAGCTACACAGCCATAACTCCTCCAATATGTCTCACATCACAGTCTGAACGATGATGCACACCGAGTCTGTCTGTATCTCATTGCATGCGCAACAACAATATCCGACGCAGCAACATCCCCGCCCCCCGTCCACCAGCACGTGCTTCATGGCCAGCCGATAGTGAACTTCGCACCGCCTACCGACGCTGCGAAACCAGCCCTGCACAGACTTCATCCCGGCACTCCCACACCACCTGTGTCGACCACAACTTCTAGCGAGCATTGATCATCATGACCATCATCATCATTCATTATCATCATCACGCGGAAGGCTTTCTCAATGAAAGTCTACTCTGCTGTTTGCTCGCAGGAAAGCCAGGTCTACCCGCATTCCAACATGCCCACATCGAGTCAGAGTCCATTCTCCTGGTCACAGGAACCATCTATTTAATCTATTTACTTGACCCTGATCGGTGATTCCTACGCATGCCAATTCGCATCAACTTGTCAAGTAACCTCTACAATCTACAAGGCCTTGGCAGCCTGTTGAGGCACAGATGCACCCGCTTGTCATCAAACGCTCGCGTTGCGCATCAGAAAGGAAGCGCGAGAATGACAGGTGATGTAGTTTCATGAATGCTCGAGTTCGCAGTACGCACAGGCCGCATCGTCAACCCCCGCACAAGCAAGCCCGGGCGTGTGGGAACATGAAGGTGTTCAAGACGCACTGATTCGCCCAAACAGTTCGTGACAGTGAGCACATCACTCTATTACCATTTGCACACACAATCACTTGCCAGAGCCTTGAGGCATTGACCAGCACCCAGAACTCAGCAACCTGCTTACACATCCTTTGTCACATAGTTGTGACGACATGATCTAGAATCCAATCCCGACAGACCACGGCTAATTCCGAACGCTGCACTCACGTCTCAGCAACAAGCACGTACTTGTCGTAGTTGGCATGATCAAAGCTTAGCGTCCCATACGCGGCATCAAAGGCCTGACACTTGAGCTTAGATCAAAACATTGCAGCACCAGCAATACAAGCGCATCCAAGCCTTCTGCAGCTCCGATCTTTGTGAAGCCGACACTGCTGCGTCACGTAAAACGTGAGCAGTCTTTGTAGAATTCATGGCTGCAGTCAGACAAAGGGGAACCAACAAAGAGATGGTGACAAGCATCGAAACAATGCCACTTCGTCAAGCAAGACACGCTCCAACACACACTCAAATGCGAAAGGGCCTATTTCTGCTGAGATATGCCGGAATTCTACCGAGTCAACAACAAGCAGTCCAGAGCAACCTCAACAAAATCCTTGCGAAAGTTTTGCGCGGAATGGTTTTTCTTTTGATTGATGTTGTTACAAGCACTACACAAACTAATCACAAGCCAAACCTCAGCTGCACGCTGACATGACAGTGTACGCAAGTTTGTCTACGGATGGCGCGTAACTGCTGGAAGCCACTGGAAGGCGTTCCGAAAGCTGGCAGTGGTTCACCGCTTTCGATTCTTGCAGCGCACTGTGCACCACGCCAACGCTAAACCAACGCTCCCTCGGGAATCATCGCATTACTCAAAAAACAAAATCGAATACGCCAGCAAGAATCGAAGATACTGAACTGAAAACATCTGCAAGCTCTTCTGGGTGATGCTGACATGGACTCGGCAGCGCGACGCAGAACACACATTATGTTAAGGTGACCAAACACACGCACACCTTTTCAATGGTCGCAACGCACACTCCGCCAGGCGGCAGGGAATCCTGCTGCTGGCTCATCCCCCTCACGAGGCCTATGAAAAGCCACATGGGGCTACAGGGGCCACATAGCGAGACTGCAAGAAGGGGTGAAAGAGAGCAAGAGGTGCAAGCAGAGGCTGCACACAAGCTCACTTAACACCTGTGCGGTCGTTGCACGCGTACGTGCGCGCAAGCAACCATCAGCGCCCCGGGCTCGCTCTCTCTCTCTCTCTCTCTCTCTCTCTCTCTCGTCGGGGCAGCTTGCATGTCCTTTGCGACATGGTGCCACGCATTGGCCTCAGAGAGCCGTCCGCTGCAGTCAGGCAAGCACGGCATCCCGCCAGCGCAGCCACGCTGTGAAGCTACGAGCACGCGTCAGTACGGGTAGTGGGGACTTGACCCCAAGGCAAGCCTCGACTTTGCGAAGACAGCTTCTCGGAACGCAACCGGCTCCAGCACATCTTTTGCTGTCAAACCCGGCTCACACTCGTGCCTGAACCTAACACACACGTCTGACTGCCTTTGACCAATCACGCTGGCGCTTCTGTTGCGGCGTGATGCTTTGCCGTGATTTGAAAACTGGACTTTGCGCGGACGCATCAAAGTTACTAGCGGGGGGGTTTAACACACATCAGGGCGCAGAAATATGCATCACCCCATGTAGACGCTGATTTCAGGGAATTACACATCAGCGCCGGAATTATACACATCACACCAACGTTAATCCCGAAGGTGACGCTGGATTTTGTTGGTCGTTGCCCACCTAACGAAACCTCAACGAAACCTCGCGGACGCCAGTGTTCTCGGCACGGACTGCTGCCATTTTGATGCGGCATTGATGCGTTTTTGTAGCGAGTCACGAAGGTGACGCTGGTTTCTGTGGTTACATTATACCGCAGCTGCATCTATCACATCTTACAACAAACTCACCAAACATACACCGCAAACTCGTCAAACACCATCTGAACGTATAGTTCAACGGTAGAAAACCTATTCGATTCTGCATTTTTGTAAACCTGTTCAGCTCTGTATTTCTCTGACCAAACATGCACCAGGCCATTCTAGTTTACAAGCATGTCCGAGGATCCCGATTGACGCGGTTTAGCAGAATCCCCAACTGCACACTGGACCTGGGACGACTTTGGGCCTGGATCCTGCAGCAAACAAACACCGCAGATCATCATCTTGGAAGCCTTTCCCCATGTCGTGCACACCGAAACGCAACGACCCCGCAACAAAGCTTCCCCCGCTGTCCTTCGCTTAGCATCAAGGTTAGAGGACTGGAAAGGGTTCCCAAATAATTCTATTCATAAAATCTATCTTCCGAGCAAAATAGAATATATAAAAGGAACTCCAATCTCATAATAT
>BGNK01002955.1:49456-73395 GCA_003297005.1 Symbiodinium sp. clade A Y106 | reverse complement strand
CTGGGTCAAAGTTTTAGCTATTTCCTGGAATTTTAACCAAGAATTATGTACAGATTTCTTCGTTTGTGAAATTATTACGATTTTCTACTTTTCTGACTTATTGGATCTATTGGGTATGTTGACGATTTCAAATTCAGTGGTCCAAAAGCCAATCTCGCTCAGGGTTGGTCTCTGATGGCGTCCAAGATTAAGTTAGAACCACCCTCCAGCATCAAACGATATCTTGGCTGCGAGCACGTGACGTTCTCGCATACTGTTAAATGTTGAGGGTCCCTTTGATCCCCGATCCTACTGGACTCGCTTTGAGGAGCCGAAGAAGGCTTTTCCCGAGCTCACTTTCGGTGCCAACGTATGACATGCGTTCTTTCATGGAACAGTGTGTCGCTCGATACGTCGAGCTTTGCGGCCCGAAATATAAGGCTACATTGCGCTCGGCTGATACGCCGTTTCTCGATGAGTCTCGTCCCGAGTTCGATGTTAACTTGGCCACCCAAGTGATTCACCCACTCCGCCTGGTAAGGGTGTGTTGGGGGATTGCGCTGCTGCTGTGCTGATGAAAATTCTATACGGTGCGCGTATGGGGCGATACGATCTTATTCGTCCTGTGCAGGCATTGGCCAGCCTTATTACCAAGTGGGATGGATTATGCGATAAGAAGCTCCATCGCCTGGTATATGTTACATCAATTCTACCCTTGATCTGAATCTCTACGGGTGGATCGGTGACCCTCCTGATTTGCTAGAGTTGGTCCTTTATTGCGATGCTGATTTGGCTGGCGATCGCACCGATTCCAAAAGCACCTCTGGGGTGTTCATGTGTCTGCTTGGGCCGTGCAGCTTTATGCCCTTATTGAATGCGCTGTCGAAGAAGCAGACATCTGTGTCCAAGTCTACGCCTGAAGCCGAAATAGTTTCTCTCGATCACGCTGTTTACAAACTTGGGCTTCCTGCCCTATCCATGTGGGAGTACATGTTGGGTCGTCGTTTTCGTCTCCGAGTCATGGAAGACAACGAGGCCGCTATTCGTTGCACCGGTCATAATCCCAACATGCGTCATATGTCGTACTCAGCGTATCGATATCTCGGCTCTCAACGAGCGCTATCATGGCGGCGACTTCACATTTGTTACGTGCCCCTCCCAGTTTGAGGCCGGTGATATCCTCACCAAGGCCTGTACCGACGCCAAGGTCTGGGGCCGTAACCTCATGTCTATCGGTCATTTCCGCAAGGGTACCCTCATCTCATCCGGCATGCTCTCTGCCGCTCCCGCGCTGTCGATGTGCCCCTCTATCTCCCCAACCAGGGGGGTACTTCTTGAAACCGGCACAACCCCCTTCAACCAATTTATCTACGAGGTCACTCGTCAGCGGGGTTTCGCGATCGATTGTCCTAATGATGATAACAATGCATCGGCGATTAAATGCATTCACCTTGGATCCGATGGAACATTTCAGAATTCCTAGTCTCCGAAATATCTATCTTGTCCTCGATGAACAGTCAAAAGGGATTGGTATCTCGGGAATTAGGGTCCCTCCGTCTGACACAAAGTGTATCGTCTCCGTGCCGATTGCAATTTCGTCGTCGCGAACAGGTGCAGGTTCCCAGAAAAGGGGTTGGAAAGAAACGAGGAGCGATCTTAAAGAGAAGGGATGGGAGGCTAAGCAGATCCTTGCCGCGGCCAACCGAGCGATTNCGAACAGGTGCAGGTTCCCAGAAAAGGGGTTGGAAAGAAACGAGGAGCGATCTTAAAGAGAAGGGATGGGAGGCTAAGCAGATCCTTGCCGCGGCCAACCGAGCGATTTCATGCGGTATCCCCACCGTCGTCATTATGCCGAAAGGAAACCCATTGTGGGGAAGGGAGTTCGTGAAACGATGGTCTGAATCACATGGGCTTTATCCCGTCAAGTTGTGCTCGTGTGCCTCCGACCGCAATTCCGGACATTTTTGGATGTGTGACATTTTCATGCCAGCCCATTTTGGGCCGATTTTCATGTCACGATTTGCATGCAATCATGTCAAAAGTAAGAAGCGTGGGAGGGAGGATCTTTGCGACTCTCTGACGAATGCCATGCGAAGCTTTGTGTCTGCTGCTGCCATTGGCTCTCAGAAATCCGCGTAGCCGATTTCTTAAACAACGACGCCAGGGCCACAACACTTTCACAGCTTCTTGTTACTGCACACACACACACACAGCCACATGTTCGCAACAGTGCAGATGCACGATGTGTGAGGATCACTGATGACTCCGATCTAGACAGAGTCTTAGGACACCAGTGAGACCATTACAGACCACCTGTACAAGCTCGACTCTCGACTATCCACTATATAGCCCACTTGCGCTCCCTGCTAGGACGGGTTGTAGCTGCCACGGGCTGCGAACTTCCTGCGCTGCTGCTGCCTCCGGCGCCGGCGCTGACCACACTGAGAAGTGAGTGCGGCGACTGACGATTACAACAGTCGGCCTGCGCTTGATTCTCTTCTTCACGATTTGTGTTACGATCGCCTGATACGACTACCTCTGGTATGCCGAGAAGTTCGAAAAGCAATAAGGCCCAGCCTACGACTCCAAAGGATGCGGCCTGCGCGTCCTCCTGCTCCCCCGATTCCAGAGCAGGAAGCGGCAGGGAAAGCCGTGGCCGCCGCTGATGATTCCATGACTGGCGGCATCAGCTCGGCCTCTGTTGCTGAACCGGCTCCCGCAAAGAAGAGCAACGAAATGAGGCTCAAGGAGATGGTTCAGCGGATCAACCTGGAAGAGGTTCCCGAGAACGATGTTTGGCTGCGACTCGGGCAACTCACTTATGCTCAGGAGCGTGAGTCGTCGATGAACAACCTGATTGAACTGTTTATTACCAGGGCTCACCCATTGGTCAAGAAAGAGACCAGGAGATATGACCCTGAGTATACGGCCATCATGCCCTAACATCCTCTATGCTTCGGCACTGCATGATTTACCAGGCCGAAGCGCTATCCATTTGGCAGATGCTGGGCGAGACGAGAATCCCTTCGCCCTACGCATGCTGGGCGAAACACCTACGGTGGCAGTGGACAGAATGCCTCGCAAAAGTGGCATCGCACTGATATCCCGATCGAGTCCAGTGCGATTGACAAGCTCCCGTCTGCAGAGCTGAACGATAGTGATGTCAGTGACAGCACGTCGACGGAGCTGATCAAAGGGCTTCTCCAGCTGAGACCAACGCTGTCCTTTCTCCCCGGGTCATTCGTGGCGGAGAAGGCCATGAGCCGATTCCCTACGCTTAGGTCATTAAGGGAACAGCAAGCACGCCTGTGCGCTGCACGGCAGGAATACAATTCCGAACTTGTGGACGCTGATCACAAAGGGCTGGATTGCGTACCTGAAAGGCATGGGCGAGGCCTTTCCCACATACTGTGTCAACGTCGATGAGACACTGAACTGGGGCTTCATGACCATGATGGTCTATGCTGATGGTGCCGGCGAAGAGAAAATTGGCACCCAACACCGCTGGTACTATGTCCCTCGGGCTGGATCCGATGTTATACCGACCCTCAGGACACTTACCTTCGCATCAAGTCGGATCAGCAGTACCGACACGCTACTTCTGCGTCCAGCTACATTCATGGATTCTCATTCCTGTTCGATGATGGGTATAAGACCACGTCGTGGCATCCTTGGATGGGAAGTAAGCCCGATCGATCCACGGGTCCTCAAGAGGATCTCCGGAATGATGGGTCCTGAACCGGAGTTCGCCGGCCTCACGATTAGAGGCCATGACTCTGGCTCACAGACGGCGGAGTCCGCCCGGGCGGATACTGCCATGGACACTAGCCAAGGAAGTGTGGCTCCCAAGACACCCGGCGATAAAAGGGAAACGGTCAAGAAAAGCGTCCTCGAGCGCATCCGATGGTTTCCGGGTTACGATTTGGCTCAAGAACACTCCGATCCATCAGGTCACTACGGTCTGATTGAGGCGTTCACAGAATCCGCTTATGTCTGTGAGCTGGCGCCCTTCTTCCAGAAGCAGGCCCCAATGTTCGGAGAGGGCAATTCTCTATCGTTGGCCAGGCCGAGTAAGATGACCACGATTGCAACGGGTCCTCAGGCCGAGTGGGAACGATGGTGCAATCAGTACCGAGATGCTTTCTTCTCCGTGCTCGGATCTAGCGGCTTTAGAGACAAACGAGGCGCGCCCTGGGATGAGGACTGCACCTCAGAGGTAGTCCGCCAAGGGGTGTGGAATCACACCGATGGAATCGTCGCCGTGAGCATTCACGGTCTCCGTGCCGTGACCTCAATGCCACCTGCGATTGCTCACTCAGCTGCACCGCCGACAGTTGGTCCGAGAAACCCCGGCGCAAAGCAACGATTCGTGGTACTCCATGATGGGGCGAT
Organism: Symbiodinium sp. clade A Y106; assembly: GCA_003297005.1. Lineage (NCBI taxonomy): Eukaryota > Dinophyceae > Suessiales > Symbiodiniaceae > Symbiodinium > Symbiodinium sp. clade A. Next base: position 69,024 of record BGNK01002955.1, on the reverse strand, counting down.
TACCTTCAGAAGCGCCAAGAACAAATACCATGACGGAGAATTCTCAAAGCACATGACGAGTGCGATTGAGTTCTTTCGATTCGGGGATGTGAGTGTCCGGGTGCAGAAATGCGATGACAATGCTGCTCTCCGTGACATGCTCGTGATAGCCGAGAAGATCAAGCATGAAGGCGGCATCCCCTGATCATCTGGAGAGGGAGTGATCTCCACAAACTGGACGATTCATGGAACAATTTCACTGGGCCCATCGACCAGCAGGATGTTAGCCGCATTACTCTTGCGGACATTCCTGAAGTCGAGAGGCTGAATCAAGTTTTCGGCTCAGTCTCGGTATGTGGCCCGATGTCACCAGTGATCGGTTGTCTCCCTTCTGCGCCGACTCACCTCGCTGAGGGGTTCCGATCCGCTTTCCGATCGATCTGGGACAAATGTCGACTGGCCAACTTCCTTGCGATCCCGTACGACGCACTGATTGAAGGGATCCCACATGTGAAGGGCTATTATCCAATGCTGGATGGTAAGACCGTCGGCACGCTGTGCTCGAAGATCTGCGGCATGTTCATGATCGATGGCTCATCTGGCACGGTTTCCGCCATTCGAAACGAAACAGGAAATTGATGCCGCTATCGAATCCATGTGGAGGAGGACGCCTGAGGCCGGATCAGCGTCCCAAAGTTCGAGGGCCCCGATTGCCCCCTCAACGATGCTTGACAGAATGGAGGCCAGCGATACTGGCCCCGATCTGCCTCAGCCCTCGACCATCGATTTGGCTACGAACCCGAGGACACGCCGATGGCAGATGCTACACCGAAGGTGGAGCCTAAAACGGAGCCGAAGGAAGAACCGGCGGAAACCGCCCAACGGTCTGCCAATACCGAGTTCCGTCATCCGGATCAGGTCATGATGCCCGATACTCCTATGACGGAGGCGGCTCGGCTACGCCTGCTCCTCCTTTGGCTGACGACAACGATGAAGAGTCAAGTTCCGAGGAGGCAAGCAACGATGACTTACAGTCCGAAGAGGAGCTAGAGTCGGCTCCTGATGCAGCGGAGCGGCTGCAGCACGATAAAGAGGATCAGGAGGCAATCGAAGGTCTGTCCAACATGTTTGATCAGATCACGAATCCTCGCAACGCTGAAGAGACCATTCGGGCCAACAGGGCAGGCAGCAGGGCATCCGAGGCTCCTCCGCTCACGACAAGGAAGTCCGGGACAACCCTCGACGGCTACGCGCCCGCTGGCCCTTCGATCGAGGACAGGCCCAGGCACGTTCACTTCGCTGAATACGTGAACGAGGCTGAGGCTAGACGCCAGCAGGCGGCTGAACTCAAAGCCTTCATCGTGGAGAAGGTGGAAGGCGCCGAGACAGGCCGAGACGCTGAGTACGTGCGGGAGATCGCACGAAGCCTCTCCAAGATTGCAGACCCATCCACCATGAGTGATGGTGTGAGGGAGGGTGTGCTGTATCCGCAGGGAGACCTCGCTGTTGATCCCCATACCGGCCGCCTTGCACGCGGCCGAAGGCGGATCGAATCGAACAGCGCCCTGATCAGAGAAATGGCCAGCGGACGATTTACACCCATGCTGGTAAACCGAGATACCGGTGAGCCCATTTCTGCCATCGATGCCCGTTGGTGGCCGGAATACGGAAACAGGGGGGAACTGGAGGCCAAGATGCCATTGTCTCGAGTCTTGACGCGGCTGTGGCTGCGATATCAACGCTTCCGGTACACCCACGTTCCCTCTGCCTAGAACAGCCCGATCTTGTGATGTTCCAAGCTTCAGATTACGAGAATCGTGGCTCGGGCAATCCTTCGACCAGAGTTCAACGATGAGACCTCCGTCACCGCGATGAAGAGGCCTGATAGAGCTCACTGGGACAACAATCTCCGATTGCCGGCATCTCGATGGAGACTGCCGCAGATGCGACAATCCGATGAGGATCCGGTTCAGAGCCTCCGACCAGCAAACGATTGGAACTACACTACGATTGAGAGATGTTCCGATCAAAGGCTGGGGCAGTTCCAAGAAAGCTTGTCTCACATGCTTCAGACCGCTGTTGACCAAATGAAGCAGCATATGGCAGGGGCGGAAGCCGGTGAGGGAACGAGTGCCCAAAGTAGTGCTCATCCGATGAAAGCCAAATCAGAGGGAAGTCAGCCGGTGCTCTACACTGGAGCTGCCTCTGAAATCCCGAAGGAGCTCTCCGCTCGGGATCAGGCTGAGCTTCCGCTGAATGAGCTATTCCCGAACACTGAGCCTACCGCGCCTCTGACGACGGCGCCTCTGCCGCCACCTTCTCAGCCTCCTCCTCCCCAGCCGAAAGATGAGGACATGGCCGGGAAGAGGGAAGGCGAATCCCAGGCCGCTGCGATGTAGAGATGGATGATGCGCGGGATGCCGAAGCCCCAAGGAGACCAACGCCCGAGGTGGCCAGGTCTGCCGAGGCTCCTCCGCCTGAGGGTAGCGCCACCTTCCGCTACTCACATGCCTGAGCAGAGTACGCCTCTGTCGGGAATGAAGGGCGCAACCGTTGACATTTCGGATGTCAGGGAGAACCAACAGGTCAATGCGGCCTACGATCCGAAGAGCTGCCCGATTCAGAGTGAGAAAATCCCGATTACCACGATCTACATGCCAGATCTGATGCCTGACCGTGCAGAGGGGTCCATCGCACCGATTGTCGAATACGATATGGTTGAGACATTTTAACCCTGCAGAACGACTGGATGCCGGATGGTGATTTATTTACGAAAAAATTACAAAATAAATACGATTGTAAAATACGATGCAGATAAAAGGGATTTTATAGAATATNTTGAGACATTTTAACCCTGCAGAACGACTGGATGCCGGATGGTGATTTATTTACGAAAAAATTACAAAATAAATACGATTGTAAAATACGATGCAGATAAAAGGGATTTTATAGAATATAAAAAAATACAACCAAAAAACTAGGGAATTGAGGTGCATAGCTCGGCTTCCAACCCAATTGTCCGTGGTAATGATGGCGATGGTTCGGTCCATATGACGCTGATGAATGAAAATATTCTGGTCAGTCCATGTCCGGCTACCTGTACATAGAATCTGAACCGAAAATCTTTGCAACCTACACTATGTAATTTGGACATGGCTGTGAATGTTTGCCGTCTCTGGGGAGGGGTGGGTTAGGGCAGAGTCTTGAGTCTCGTGCCCAGGTTTTGGGGAGGCGAGGAAAATTATCGGGTTTTGTGGGAACTCCCGTTTAGAAGGCTAATTCCCTGTCATATCCGAGCCGAAACCGAGTACCAGGTTCAAGTATTGAGTCTGTATAGGCATTCATCAGAGCTGAAACCTTTTTGGTTTACGGTCAAGCCGCTTTGCTTTTCAATACGAAGCCCTACAGGGATGATCGAAATCCAACCTTTAGTATTGTAGCCAACAGTCAAATTCCAGATTCTAGGATTCTAGTTATATAGATCATTCGAGTTGCCGTAAATTTTTCTCGGTCCTAGAGTCCTGAAGCCCTATGTCCTAGGTTCTAGACGATAGCCTATAATCCTACAACGTCCCACCATGTCCTAAAGTCCTAGAGCCGACAGGTTGTAGACACTTTGCAAGGGAGAAGATTTGTTGTGTTTCACGACCCGTCTATGTGCGTTTATTGATCAGCAGAAGGCATATCAACACATTACAAGATTGAATGCGTTCATACTGTCCAAGGCTCATTTATCTGTTGGCCAGCTTGTTTTCATGGAATCGGGCAGGACTGTAAAATTTTATATTTTGATTGATTGTAACTTAAAGATCTTGTCATGTCGGGACCCTGGAGATTCTCGATTAATGATCCTGCGACAGAATTAGGCAGCCGACTTCCCGAAGTAGACCCGGCCAAGCAACAAACAAACTGCCCCTGAAAGACGTGAATTCAGTATGTAGAATCTAGAATCTAGGCCTTGGGGTTTAGGGTAGTCCAGTCTACAAGTCTACAAATCTAGAAGCTAGGACAGAAGGATTTGCGCCGAACGTGTGATTCAACTTCGCCTGCGTCGCTGCTTGATTTTTTTGGTTTGCAGTTGGTTTTGGCGAATGATGAACATTGCTGCATGTCTTGTGCCCACAGCCTGGCGAGGGAAGCAAATCGTAGTCATAGCATCAGCCGTACACCGTATGTGTTGCCTGCCAGTGACTGCTAGTGCTGGTGGTAGCTGCAAGTGACTGCTAGTGACTAGTGGACTTGGACATGCTGCAGAGTTGCTTCTCACCATGTTAGGGCTAGTCGTCTGACTTCCGTGTTCGGCAGCCATGGGCTGGGGGCACGTCGCCTCGACCTTGTGCGAGGAGCAAGGTGGAAGTGGCCATCCTTCTAGGTGGGCAGTGGTGGCCGAAGATGTTTGTCTTTCTCAGGAGTCTAGTGACAGTCTGATGGAAGAAGCAGATGCCCTTTGCGAAAATTCCGATGATGACACGTTGCTGATTCCCGAGCCACGACCTGGGTATGCTGAGAAAACATGGTGGGCACGGCAGCTGGAGCAACATGCATTGGCATTAGGCTACAGAGTCTCATCAGACAGTGAGAAACCGCTTCTGTTGGTTTCTTGCTGCAGCGGGGCGTGCACGGAAGCAACTGCACTCAAGGACTTCAGTTCCCAGCAATGTGTTAACATTCAACTATTCAAGTACTTACTCAATCATTTCGGTTTGTTGGCTTCTGTACTAATCTGGACTCCTAGGCACCCAGCGGCTAGGTAGCTGCTAGCTATTATAGTGCTAAACTTCAGTTTCACATGTCATTCTCCAGTGTCAGAGCATAACAAACCCCCCAAAACCTCATTGCCTACATGCGGAAATCATAGCCCGACAGTTGCATCTGTCCAGGAGTTGGGCATTCCTTTCCGATGCCTGTCGACGTCCGAGCCGGACTCAGCTTTCCGCAGCTTTCAAGCTGCCAACCATACGATCGAGAAGCAGTTCACGAGTCTTCAGATGCAAATTTCTGCCCGGGAGTCCTCGCTTCGTCGGTCTACAAGTTCCGAGTGCTATGCAGATGTTGACCTGTTGGTTTGTGGTAGCCCGTGCAACCCTTTCAGCAGGATGAGAGGCAAGCGCTTCCATCAAGACAGTGTCATGCATCACAAGAGTTACAACACGACTTTCGTGGATGTGTTCAAGGCTTTCGAGNTTTGTGGTAGCCCGTGCAACCCTTTCAGCAGGATGAGAGGCAAGCGCTTCCATCAAGACAGTGTCATGCATCACAAGAGTTACAACACGACTTTCGTGGATGTGTTCAAGGCTTTCGAGGCTTTCGAGCCAAAGACTGCAGTGATGGAGCAGACTGCAGGGTTCGGATTGCCTTTCGATTGTTCGACTACAGAGACACCCTTGCAGAGGCGGGGCGAGCAAATCTTGTAAATACATNAGGCTTTCGAGCCAAAGACTGCAGTGATGGAGCAGACTGCAGGGTTCGGATTGCCTTTCGATTGTTCGACTACAGAGACACCCTTGCAGAGGCGGGGCGAGCAAATCTTGTAAATACATTAAATACATGATGTCCTTAGGTCCGGCACGTCAGTACTGTACTGTAGGTCCTGTAGGACTGTAGGACACTGTAGGTCGTTTTTGAGTTCCAGCGTATGGCCCTATTGGCCCTATTGTTGCCAAGTCCTGCCTGTTTAGCTGTTTAGTTTAGCAGCTACTGGCACAAAATCGTGGGGCTCTATAAACACCTATACGCCGAACGTAAGTAGTAACTTACTACTTACTAATTACTAATTAACTGGATACCACCAATAGTCAATAGTAACTAATCAAACTTCCTACAGTCCTACTGGTCGTACTGGAAACTTTTAACTAGGTTCAAAAGTATCCATTCTTTACAAGTCAGTATTTCTACTGTTGAGTGAGTCTTGTGGTTCGCTCCTGCCGCTACGACCGCTACTAATAGTTGATAACAGTACGTCCTCGAGAATAGGTCCGTCCTGAGACGGGTTCCGGCGTGCCCGTGTGCAGCTGAGTTTGGCTTGCTTCTTCGTGCCGCCACTTCCATTGATCTCGGGAGGGGGATTGTTGGTGTTGGGGAACGGGGTTTCACGGCTAGCGGCTATGCGGCCATACTACACTGCACGGCCATTAATAATAATAGCTGAGAGCCTCGGCAGCTTATCTTGCAGATGCAACTCCCCCCGGCCCCTATGGCCCTATTGTAGTCAGTTAGTGATGACTCTAGACTGTAGTGACTGTAGTGACTCTAGTGATTAAAAGTAGATTGTATCGACTTGCAGTTGCACTGCAGCAGTTGGAAGGTGGTAACCGTGATAACATCGCCAATCAACATCACATCATCTAATCATCTAATCANGTAGTGACTCTAGTGATTAAAAGTAGATTGTATCGACTTGCAGTTGCACTGCAGCAGTTGGAAGGTGGTAACCGTGATAACATCGCCAATCAACATCACATCATCTAATCATCTAATCAAATCTAATCAATCTAATCATATCAAATGTCGCTGTTAAACCCGTTGAACCGTCCCCAAGTCCCAGGCACTGTAGCGGCCTAGCCCCACCCTTAGCCGTAGCCGCCCCGCCGGCTGCCCAAACTTTTCGCCAGGTTCATCGACGGCTTCGGCGAGTGCAAGTTCACCAAGGGTGGCTACTGGATCGTCATCATCAAGTGCGAGCNGTAGTGACTCTAGTGATTAAAAGTAGATTGTATCGACTTGCAGTTGCACTGCAGCAGTTGGAAGGTGGTAACCGTGATAACATCGCCAATCAACATCACATCATCTAATCATCTAATCATCTAATCAAATCTAATCAATCTAATCATATCAAATCACTCGAAAGCAGCTTTCAGCTCCACGTTGTCACAGGTGCTCGTGTCTCGGGATTGGCCGGTCCGGTAGACGTGAGCTGCTAGGTCACTAGGTCACTAGGTCCTCACTAGGTCACTAGGTCTCGGTCAAGTACGTTTGTGGTGTCGTAGATGTGATACAGTTACTTACTCGTCACCCCTCAAACCTGCTGAATCTTTCGTCGCTGTTAAACTGCGTAGCCGCCCCGCCGGCTGCCCAAACTTTTCGCCAGGTTCATCGACGGCTTCGGCGAGTGCAAGTTCACCAAGGGTGGCTACTGGATCGTCATCATCAAGTGCGAGCTCTCGATCTGGATGAAGCTTGCTCGCAGCAGGCCGGACATCCGAAGTGTTGTGCAGTTCGATTGGAGTTTTTCGGCTATACCAGCGGCTCCAGCGGCAGCTAGCGGCTGGCTAGAGTCTAGAGTCTAGAGCTAGAGTAGCTAGAGGCAGCTAGAGCGCTCAGGGACTCCAGATGCTGTAGGACTGTACGATTGCAGGTCATAGGTTCCATAGTGCTATAGAAGCGATTCAGATGTTGGTATAAAGTGCAGCGGTGTAGCACTGGTGTCATATTTGGGCAGATTGTCGTAGATTGTAGATTGTACAATTGTACATTGTAGACTGTAGAAAAGATTGACAAAGTATTGACTAGGTTGAGCAGGCTCACTAGTCACTAGACTCACGAGACTAGGCCACTAGGCCCTAGGCTTCCAGGCGATTAGTTTTGGTGGCCTGTTGCACCGGTTGCCGAGTCATCGTCATGAGAGTCGTTGCAAGGTTAGTGCAGATCAGGTTCTCATGGGTCCGATGCATTCGCAGCGTCATCAGCCAAGCGTGTGCGAGTGCAGTGCCCAAATGTTCTCCAGAACCATGTTCNGTCATGAGAGTCGTTGCAAGGTTAGTGCAGATCAGGTTCTCATGGGTCCGATGCATTCGCAGCGTCATCAGCCAAGCGTGTGCGAGTGCAGTGCCCAAATGTTCTCCAGAACCATGTTCCATGAAGCAGACAGCTCAACCGCACCACCGAGTTGCTGGAAATCGAGTCCGGAAAGCCTGGGGTCTAAGTCTAGAGTCTAGAGTCTAGGAGTCCAGGCCATAGGGAGCGTTTGTCAGACAAATAGTAACAATAGCATCCATTGGGAATATTGAGTACAGATATCATTGTAGAGTCGTAGAGATCAGAGCACGAGGACCCAGAGACCCAGTGCTGCCAGCGGCTTCATGCCTGAGTTTTAGATTTTAGCAATGTGAGAGCGTTTTGTGGAGCTCTCAACATGTTGTTGACTCGTGCGGTATGGCATGGGTTGGNGGACCCAGAGACCCAGTGCTGCCAGCGGCTTCATGCCTGAGTTTTAGATTTTAGCAATGTGAGAGCGTTTTGTGGAGCTCTCAACATGTTGTTGACTCGTGCGGTATGGCATGGGTTGGGATGCAGTCGCCGATGCAATCGATTCAGACACTGAAGTGGATGTAGCAGCTGCAAATGTTGCAACAGAGCCGTCGGTGCGGCAAGCTTCGTCAGCAGATGTCGTGCCTGGTGTATCGGCCGGTCGTCCCAGAGGCGGTGTACTGATCAGGGCAGACATCGCTGCTCAAGAAGAGCAGTTGCAGGCTCGCAGGGCCGCAAGACAAGCTGAACCCGACACAGATGCTGTTGTGGGAGTTCAGGTGGAAGATCGAGCTTCTGTTTTGCAAGCTTTGACTTGCAATGCTGACCCGATTCAAAAGAGACTATGCTTGCATGTGGAACAACAGTTGGCCAAAAAGCCTTTGCCTGGCATGCCAAACCCTGTCGAGCAGGTAATGAGCACATCTTCGAACGTGAGTTCATGGGCAATCAAAGCTTTGGAGGCAAACAAGCAGTACCAGTATGTACAGCAGGACTACTTTCGAACAGCAGAAGCGATGTTGCAAGCTTCTGGGTTTTTGTGGTCTGTGACACTACAGCGACTGCAAGACATGGCTGAGCAAGGTTTTGAACCTTTGGCAGTCCTTCGCAAACGACGTTATGATGAGAGTCCTTTCAACTTGCGCTTGAAAGAGGAACCAGTGCCAACCCAGTCTGAGACCTCGCCGCCGGTGCTTGGGCAACCTGCCAAAACAACTCCTGGGAAGGCGAAGGTCATGCAGTCAGAACTGGGCATCGTGGTGTTGCTTCGACGCCGTGTTGAGGCCGACAAGTACGAGTACCAGGAGGTTCATGGCTCCTGTCCTACGTGGCTCCACGTGCTGGACAAAACAACGAAGGAGAACATCGCTGAGAGCCAGCGGCAGATTCAATCCTTGATTCAGATACCGCCACGGCTCAAAGAACGATCAAAGATGTTGGTAGATGTGGTATGCACAGATCGGTACTCGGCAAACATCAGTGCCGAGCGAGCCCTCCAATCCGAAGAGTGCGAGTACATCAAAAGCCATCAGTTTTGTCTTCTTCACAAGGCTGCTGCTATCCAATCAGCTCAGTTCAAGCTAACTTCCGGACACATCAGTGGGATCCTATCGCTGAGCCTGTCGATGGCTCCTGCCGGGACGACGGCCGAGCTGCGGAAGATCCTCTGTGCCATCCTGGCAGACAAGCTGAATGTGCGTCATGGTGATCCACCGAGTCACTGTGCCGCACATCGCGAAGCTCTTCATGAGCTCTTTCTGCCGGTGGGCGCAGAGACACAGCGGTCGTTGCTTCATCAAAAGCAGAGACTGGTTCTCTCCTCTCTGGTCAATGGCGATCTGCAAGATGAGGCGAAAATCACCTACTGGACGGCCAATCCAGAGGTTACCAAGGAGGCGATTCTGGACTCCTGGGTACGACACGTCTCTGCAGCGCTTCTGCCGCACAAGATGCCGTACTTCAACAGGAGCAAGTGGCTCGGAGGCGAGGATGGGATTTCTTGGGCGGGGCTGCTGAGCACGCACCACGGGCTTCTTGTGCCACTCGTGCAGACGTGGGCACAGTCCACAGGCATTCCTGCCGTCATTGCCGCGGCTCCGAGGTCTCGCCCTGCTGCAGAAGTCCCGGAAAGTTCCCAAGGATGGGCGGCGGTGGCAGATGCTATAGGCCCTATAGGCAGTCGGCCGATCCGAAACACTTCTGCTGACTCGGCCTTCGATGCTGTGGACCCAGATGTTCCTGAAGCTTACCTACCAAGCGCAGGAGCTCAGTATCAGTAGTTGCTCAGTAGCTGCTCAGTAGCTCAGTAGCTCAGTCCCAGTAGCTGAATGGGTACATCGGGTGTACCGGGGGGGGTGCATTTTACATACTTTACTGTACATATTTAACATGTTTGGGATAATATTACTTCCTATATTGGCTCTATCTTTATACTATACTATACTATACTAACTAAACTACACTAACTATACTCTATACTATACTCTATACTAACTCTATACTCTATACCCCATGTTAATATTTCAAAGGCTGACATTGTTAGTGATATTTTTTTGTGATTATGTTTTCAACCATAAGGAAGACTTGGGCACTGCTGCAGACGACATGCCTCCCGAGTCCAACCCAGATATATCGTGGCATGAGTTCAACAAAATGAACCGACGCAAAGCATTAGCTTGGGTGATGTCTTCACCCGCTGGAGTGCTTGTCTGCATGAGAGTTTGCATGAAAGCCTCTTTGCACTTGCTGTACACACTGGTGCATCTGGCATCGGTGGCCTTCGTGCAAGAACAGATGAAGAAATCGAGCCAGGGCAAGCAGAGGTTGCACCGGGTCGTGGAGTTTTTCTCTGGCAAGCTACAGACTGTTTTCACGAAACATGTTCTTGACACGTTGTCTTCGTGTTTGCCAGGGCTGCCAGATGATGCTCACACAGATGCGATTCGATCGTTGGCCTTCCGAATGTTGTCTGTCAGCTTGTGTGCTGCCCAACAGCTGATATGGAGCATCGGCGCTGGATCTCCATTCGTCCTGTTTCGCACATTAGCTGGCGGTGTGCAGGAGCTGTTCGATTTGCCAACGTGTTTGCACGACCAGCTCACACGTTTCTTCTTGAGTACCTTTCCTGAGCCTGCGGATTTCCAAGGAGAGCTTGCACAGCAAATGCTGCAGGTGCTGGCACAACATTTTCAGCTTGACATACTGGATCTGGAGAGAAACCACAGTACAATCCGTAGGAATATTCTCAGCAAGTCCATGCACACATGGGTCGCCAGTTATGCTTGTGCGAATGCACATTGGGTTGTGCGTCGGGTTGCCTTACTTCGACAGCCGTTCCGCCAGCCGCCGAAAAACGCCAGAAAAGTCGGCAGGCCGGCCAAGCCCCGCAGATCGAAACAAGGTGGCGGACCTTGGAGAGCTTGGATGCACCTCAAAGCCCGACTTAGGGGTTCTCGTTGGACCAAGCGAGATATGGCACGAATCAGGCGAGAGTACCATGCTGCGAAAGCGACTCGCAATGCGGACTTTGAAGAAGCCAAGAATTTGGGTATGCTTGGACAGATGGCGCACAGGGCAGGCAAGAGAAGCTTCTCGCAGCCTGAAGGCCGTGCCAGATGGGCGAGAGAAGCCAAAGAGCAAGCAGTGGAAGCTCTGGCCCGCTCCGCCCAGGCCAGTGCAGAGGCCATCGCAAACTGTGCAAATGGTCAGGAACTTGACAAGGAGCTGCAGCTGCAGCTCTCCGCACTCGCTTCTGTGAGCAGGACACGCACGAAACATAAAAACATGGAGGCTCAAGCGATCGATGCTGCCGTAACTGCCGGTTCTGAAGCTTTGGAGCCTTACCACACAGAGTCTGGATTGGCTCGAGGAGACCGGGTTTCTGGGCAGATCGGGAAGGCCTTCGTCTTCACACCTGGGCAGCCTGCCGTTGCTCAGTTCTTGGTTCCAGCTGACGGCTTTTGCAAGGAGAGGAGTTTTGTTGAGGTTGCATGCCGGCATGCTTACCGCAGTGATCCTGTCTGTGTGTGGCTGTTTCGGTAGTCCGGTAGTCGTTTCCTGGAAAAACCCAGTGGGGTGGTTGTATCAATACGTTGCTCCTGATGCCTTGTGAATCTTGTGAAATAGCTCAATGCTTTCGTCGGTCTGTCATAGTCATTGTAGNCATTGTAGTCATAGCCCGAACCTCAACGCCTCAATTTGACTCCAGGAAACCGCAACACTTTTGGCTTGTAAATGCCTGTAGCTGTAGCTGAAACCTTAACTTTAGCTGCTACAGCGACGGGTGTGAGTGTATGCTTTTGCCTGAGGAGCTGTTCAAGCCCACGTCCAAGCAGAACGAAGGACACGGCATGGGCTTGAATTCCATGCTGGATGAAAGCTGGTCCAACAGATGCACATTGAGTAAGCAGAGTGCTGCTCCAGCCTTGGACGTCTCCGGTGCTTTCCAGCCAACCGTGTGCTGTTCACTGGGATTCTGTGTTCATGCAGGCAAGGGCTTGCAAGCCTTCGCAATGCATTCCAAGTTGTCCAAGTTGCTGCGGCCCTTTGTGCAAGCAGTGCGGCAAAAGCGACGGAAGGTCGGTGAGGCAATGGAACCATCAGAGAGCAAGCGCAAGAAGCCTGTGCACCCGGAAGCGAGAAAGCTTCTGGATCGGGCAATGCTGATTTTTCGGCTTCAGAATGGTGATCCTGACGTTGGAAGCTTCCGGTACGGGCAGCCACTTGCGGAAGTGGAAGCAGATTCGGCTTGGGCTTCGGTTGCAGACAAGATCCTGTTGGATGCAGGACAGGCTGTGCCAGCAGCTTCCGAAACCCATTGGCTGCATGTCGGGTACATCAATCATACCACCCATGTTTTCAGTGTTACACCAATGACTCTGGTTGACTTCAACAGCTCTGGCCATGTTGTTAAGCTGTCTGCTTTGCAGCAAGGACAGGCAGGAGAGGATGTTGTCAAATCCTTTCGTTCCTTCGAATTCTTCAAGGCGAACCTCGATCTGGAACAGGTTTGGAGACTGCGAGTCTTCAAGCTCCGGTCGACGAGCGAGGTACTGACACAGAATGAACTTTCACCGGCCCTTGTTCAGGCAAGCCCATATGACGAGATTCCGGAGATGATTGTTTGGCAGGGGTGGAAGGCCGAGCAGGCCAAACCGCCGCCCCAACGCAGCAACCGTTCACAAGGCCCAGGCGGCCGTGCTGTGCAGCCTGCCAGGCCTGCTAGGCCTGCTCGGCCTTCTGGGTCGGACTCTATGGTGCCACCTGAGGGTTCTGCCGAATTTCCGCCGGGCGCTGGTGTTTTCTCAGACCGTGAGATTGAGGAGAATGTTGCTGCAGAGGAGATCTTGAAAGAGGCTTCGGACCTTCTGAATCGAGAGGAGGCACCAGACTCAGATCCTGAACGTGAGCTTTACGACGATCCTCCGTTGCCATCCGACATCAGTGTGGTCGATGAAGATACGATTGAGGAGCATAGTCGGCATAGTCATCATGTCAGTGTTTTTTTGATGTCTTTTGAAGCTTAGGCTTAGGCCATGAAGCCCTCCTCGGGTCCCTGGGCCTCGACCTCAGGCCCTATGCCCTATGCCATCCCCAGACCCCACCAGGCCTATAACTGTACTGTATTATGTTCTTTGTCCTCTTAGGTCTTAGGTTAGCCATGGTTGGCCTTTATTACCTAACTTATATGGCATAGTCACTGGCATAGTTATAGTTTATGGCATTATCATGGTTTATAGAGTATAGTCTATAGTATCTATAGTCAATAGTCGATAACTATAGTGGTTATGATATTTTCTAGCCACTATAGTCTATAGACAAGACGTTATTCTGTGGTCCGAACACTGATGTTCACCTAGTTTGTTTCGGGCCCTTGAGGGTTTTGAGTTGAATGAATAAGAGTCTAGAGAGTCTACAGTCCAGAGTGTCGAGTTGTTAAGAGTTTTCTCAATCAAGATGAATGAACATTTGACTTGCAAAGGCAAGGCAGCTCGAACTGCCGGAGGAAGCCCCTGAGCTTGGCAATGCTGCTGCTGCTGCTGCTGATGCAGCTGTGGTTGGAGAACGCCGCGACCCCGTCCCTCATGCTCGCGGCCCTCGGGTGCACTCTTCCCCTAAGGAGCTAATGGAACAGATGTCGCCTCCCAAATGCAGAATGTATATAGACTTCAACGAGCATCGCTTTCAGGCGAAGTTTGGTGTTGAGCACGCTGTGTGGCAGGGAGCTGGCATTTACAAGCAGAAGCATTTTTCGAGAACTTTCACTCGTGCAGACTGGCCTGACAAACTCGCTGAAGTCCATGAGTGGGCTNTGTGGAGCCTATTGTTCGAGACATCGGTGAAAGGAAGAAGTACAAGGGCCGCGCTGGATGAAAATCCCGTGCACTGTCCACAGCTCTTTCTTCCGGTTATGTGCAACTTGTTCGGGTGTCGTGTTCTTGAATTGCGGCCAGGACGGTTTTTCCATAGCAAATCTTTGCAGCTTTAGCAGTTTGAGCTGAGGTGTCAGCACTCTGAAACGATAAATTCATACAGACGACATGTGCAGCTATGTAACTTTATTTCGTGGTTGCTCATGTGGTTCGAACTGAAAGAGTCCAGAGTATGCAGCTGTAGTCACTGTAGTTACTGTAGTTAGTTACAGTTAGTTAGTTAGCTAATGTTGCACCTATCCCAATCCTGTTTGTGGCGGTTGTGGCTTGCAAAGTCGCCCTATTCGAGCCCTATCCGATACCCTGTTTGTGTTGGCTGGGGCTGGGGGGGTAGTTTGGTTAACTGTGACGGTTTGTGGCTTGAATGCAGTTCATCTTCGGTCTGAGATTGAAAGGCAGTTGTAGTTGCTTGCAGTAGTTACAGTAGTTGATTGTAGTCGTTGTAGTCTGTACTTCAGTAGCTTGGTCCTGAATTACTGGATAATGCTGAGTCCCTGCCGGTGTGTTCCGAAGACATCCCACTGTTTCAAACACCTTGCCCAACCGCCCATGCTCGGTTTGAGAACATCTTGCCTCAATCGCCCTACCCAACCTCGGTCTGAGAACATCTTGCCTGAGAGCAACCCCTGTATTCACAATGGGTTTACAGTCAATCATCAGGAAAGCTCCCAACCCCAAGCCCGATGCCCTGTAAGCCTTAAGCCTTCAGTGTGGAAACCGTAAACCTGCAACATCGAGAACAAGCAACTATCACTATCAGTCACTAACAAGAACCGCACTAATCACTAACCCATGGAGCCCCTAAGGCCAAAAACCTCTTGCACGTCACTAGTCACTAGTCTAGTCACTAGTCACTAGTCTAGTCACTCTTCGAGTCCCAACACTAGTTAGTAGGCTTTGTCAATCCTGTGTTGGAGAATCCCTCAATTGCTTCTTGTCCAGGCTCTACATCAACTTCTTCAGGAAGGACACGTACTCTAGAGAGGAGGCTTCCTGCTTCAAGAAGATGGTCGAGGCCGTCGGAGTAGCCGTACATCAGTCACCGTACCCAGGAAGGTTCAGTTTGTGTTTGCTGCATGTTAGCTGGAAAAATCACTGTGCAATACCACTGGGCTGCATCATTACACAGCTTTTGCAGATCGGAATTATGGGTTTCTGCTGACATGCAGGCCATGCATGCGCGACAGAAAAGCTTGGAGCCCCTTCCACTGGAGCGCTTGTTGCTGGACAACGACGATCCTCTTCTGTTGCCCGAGTTGGAGCGGGAGGAGGACAAACCAGTTTTGAGAATGTTGGGTATGGCCGGTCGGAATTCAGTTGTTGTGCAGTGTAGCTGCTGTCGTCGACCATGATCTCTACTGTTGTTATGACAAGTTCGATTCAGTATGTTTGGCTTCCAGGATTCAGTCTAACTCAGCAAGATCGTCGATCTCAGTGCTGTTTGTTTCTGTTTTGTTTCGTGGCTTCAGGGTGTGTGTGTGTATATATTCAGTATATATGTCGCGTTTCTGTGTGCTTGCTTGAATGTTTCTGTGTTAAGGATTGAATGCATGTGTGTGTGTGTGTCTGTGGGCCTCTGTGTTTAAATCGTCTGTCCGTCTCTGTGTGTCAATGTCCGTGCTTCTGTCTGCCTGCTTGTGTGTCTGTGTGGGTGTGCATAGTCAGTCATGATTCGGAAATAGGTTGAATTGAATAGGGATTACTGATAGTGACTAGTGTGGCGAGGTGTAGTGACTGTTATGCATATCTTCACATACAGATATATAGGTGTGCAAGCATACAGTAGACTGCTACAAATATAGAGACAGGTTTAGATTTAGAGTAGANAGTGACTAGTGTGGCGAGGTGTAGTGACTGTTATGCATATCTTCACATACAGATATATAGGTGTGCAAGCATACAGTAGACTGCTACAAATATAGAGACAGGTTTAGATTTAGAGTAGACACAGACACACACACACATATATAGATATAGTGTATAGGCAGGTGCATATATATATATATATGTGTATATGTCCACATATTGACATACAGATATATAGATATATCGGTTTACAAATATAAAGAGATATACATATATATATATATACATATATATATATAGAGGTATGGAAGTATACAGACATATAGGTATATAGATATTTCGAGATATTGGGATATAGAGACACAGGTATAAAGAAATAGAAATATGCAGATAGAGCTACAGCTAGATTCTAGATAATAGATATACAGGTGCATGTAGATAGTTATATAGAATATAGATACGTAGGTAGGTAGATAGACAGAAACAGAAAGCACGGGGATGTGGGTTTGGGCCCCTTGATGTGGGTGTGCAGGTACATCTTGCGAAGCTTCCNAGTGACTAGTGTGGCGAGGTGTAGTGACTGTTATGCATATCTTCACATACAGATATATAGGTGTGCAAGCATACAGTAGACTGCTACAAATATAGAGACAGGTTTAGATTTAGAGTAGATACAGACACACACACACATATAGATATAGTGTATAGGCAACAGGTATAAAGAAATAGAAATATGCAGATAGAGCTACAGCTAGATTCTAGATAATAGATATACAGGTGCATGTGGTTATATAGACCTGTAGATAGTTATATAGAATATAGATACGTAGGTAGGTAGATAGACAGAAACAGAAAGCACGGGGATGTGGGTTTGGGCCCCTTGATGTGGGTGTGCAGGTACATCTTGCGAAGCTTCCNTGTAGATAGTTATATAGAATATAGATACGTAGGTAGGTAGATAGACAGAAACAGAAAGCACGGGGATGTGGGTTTGGGCCCCTTGATGTGGGTGTGCAGGTACATCTTGCGAAGCTTCCTATTCTTGCATCAGCACAAAGAATACAGATATGCAGGGTCCCGTGAGGTGAGGTGGTGTAAGGAGGGGGGGGGAGGGGGGGGGAGGTGTTGGCCTGGATCGCCATGGCGGTCTGACCACTTCCCCGAGGCTCAGGCTTTTGGGTGCCATAAATATTTTGTTTTTTTTTCGTATTGGTTTCCGTATTTTTTCCGTATCTGGAAACAATGGATCGTATTGGTTTTCGTATTTTATTCGTATTTTCCTAGGGAAAATACGAGAAAAATACGAAAAAAATACGAAAAAATATGAAACCCCAGGGGGCGGGCAGTGCCAGATTCATGGCTCCAAAATACAAAAAAAATACGATGCTGATGGCCTTCTCCCACCCACAATGGCCAGGGCTGGCCTGGGCTGGGCTGGGCTGGAGCCGCTGGGGGGGAGGGCCGGGTCGGGCTAGGCTGGGCTGGCTGGGGCTTGGGGGCAGGGCTGGCCGGGCTGCCCTGCCATATGGCCATATTCGAAACATGTCGGTGGCAGGTCTGGTACGTGGCAGGAAGCCTGACACTTTCAATCAATCGGAACAGTCACCAGTAACTAGTAACTAGTAGTGATTATAGTAAGTAGAATCTAAAAGAGAGAATCTTGGGCTCGGAAGAAGAAGGTATACCCCAAAACAAAACGTCATATGTAGTGCCTCCAAAGTAGCCTGTGTCACGTCAGTATGAACCTGCTGGCCGTTTCGGTTTTGATTCCCAGGAGGCAACACGCCGTGTTGCAGGGCAAGCAAGCGGGCCGCAACAGTGGCAGGTGCAGATCGCTGAGTGGCAGAATCGTTTGGGCATTTCGGATTCTGTAAATGTGCTTGGAAAGTTCAAGAATTTGAAGCTCTGTGGTTTCCAGAAGAACAAACGGATCATGGCAATCCTGAATCTGGCAGTGCTTCAGAAGCTGAAGCCCGGGCAAAGAAAGTCAGCTGTCAGTGCTGCTTCCATCAGGAAGGCATGCAAGAGTCTCATTGTCAACGTAAGTCAAAATCCTAGCCGGGGCAACCTCATCACGCCCGACAATGGCTTCAATCATACTTTGTGCAGCTCCACAGTGCAGATCCATTTGGGCTTGCGCAGATTGATTACAGCACGCGAGATGATGTTTCAGCATGGCCATCCTCGAGACATGGTGGTTCCGACCGACATGTCTGTGCACAGCCTCCGGCAGCTGGCAGGGCAAGGGATGGCTTTGCCAAGTGTGGCCACTTGCTTGTGGTGCCAAAGCATTCTGAAGGCCAACACTGACAGGGTCTGAGTCTAGATTGCGACTCTCCTCATTTGGAGCTGGTAGTGCCTGATAGTGATAGTGATAGTGGCTCATAGTCATAGTGATAGTGACCTGCCAGTGACTGCTTCTGCTAATAATACTACCCCTACAATCCGCTACAATCAATAACTACTACTGATTACTATTGTTTGTACTATGATTTCTATTGCAATGCTGCTAGCTGCTAGCTACTACTTTTGTTCTGCTTGCTACTAGTACTATTATAAGTGCAAACTGCGGGTCTTATTATGATTACGCCAACTACCACCACTACGAATACTACTACTGCTACGAGTATGGACATTAATTCCTAATCATTATTATTATTATTAGTAGTAGTAGTAGTAATAGAAAAAGTAGTAGTAGCGCTAGTCGCAGTACTAGTTCTAGTTATTCTAGTTCTGGTTCTAGTTTGAGTTCCAGTAGTAGTAACTTAGTAGTAGTTAGTAGTAGTCGTAGTAGTCGTAGTAGTAGTAGTAGTAGNAGCGCTAGTCGCAGTACTAGTTCTAGTTATTCTAGTTCTGGTTCTAGTTTGAGTTCCAGTAGTAGTAACTTAGTAGTAGTTAGTAGTAGTCGTAGTAGTCGTAGTAGTAGTAGTAGTAGCAGCAGTAGCAGTAGCAGCAGCAGCAGCAGCAGTAGTAGTAGTTAGTAGTAACTTTAGTAGTAGATACTTAGTAGTTACAGTTACTAGTTACTAGTTACTACCACCACTACTAGTATGGCTACTGCTACTGCTTCTGCTCCTGCTGCTGCTGCGGAGGGGAGTACCACTGCTGCTATTGAATCTGCTATTGCTGGTACNAGTTACTAGTTACTAGTTACTACCACCACTACTAGTATGGCTACTGCTACTGCTTCTGCTCCTGCTGCTGCTGCGGAGGGGAGTACCACTGCTGCTATTGAATCTGCTATTGCTGGTACTGCTGCTACTACTGTTACTACTGCTTCTATTACCACTACTGCTACCGCCACTGCCACTGCCACTGCCACTGCTGCTACTACTACTACTACTACTACTACTACCACTACCACTGCCACTACCACTACCACTGCTGCTACTCTGCTACTACTACTACTACTAATACTACTACTATCACGACTACTATATTACTATATTTACTATTACGAAGTGACTACCATACTAGTAACTAGTAACTAATACTAATACGACTCAGAATACTAGGAAGTTACTAGTAATGCAATTAGTAATAATTAGTACTAATGCTACTATAGTAAGTGAAGACGAATTACCAGTACTATAAAACCAGGTTGAG
>BGNK01002955.1:21720-39354 GCA_003297005.1 Symbiodinium sp. clade A Y106 | reverse complement strand
AGCAAATTTGTCCCGAGAGGTTGTTCTTTCAGCTTCGGACCCGCCGGGCACGGCGGTCAGGTCAGCACAGCTGTATGCCATTCTGTGCTCGCTCTTGAAAGGTAAGGCACTTTCTATTGCGCGCCAGATCGACAGCAAGAGAGGGTACGAGGCACTCCGACTTTTGCTCATGCAATACCAGCCTCCTTCGAAGGTTCGGTCATTGGGCATTTTGTCCGCGCTGACCACGATCAAATCCTTTGATCATAAGCAGCCTGTCCTGCCTCAGCTGCTTGAGCTAGAGCGTGCCTTTGAGGAGTACCAGCGTGCATCGGGTGAGCCTGTGCAGGAGTCCTTGAAGAGTGCTCTTCTCTTGAGGAGTATCACAGCGAGTATGCGCTCACATATCGCAGCTTCGCTTGATGAGGATGCTGGTTACAGTACTCTGCGAGAGTGTGTGCTTAAGTTTGAGCGAACTCAGTTCAAGTGGTCCGGAGTGCATGTGTTTTCCTCCGACGGACTGTTTGCAGCTAGCAACGCTGATGTAGGCGGCCCGCAGCCAATGGATGTNCAGGTCAAAGGGCGCAAATGACAAAGGCAAGGCTAAAGGCCAGTGGACCCCACAGCAGAGCCAGTGGAATCAGCAGAAAGGCAAAGGCAAAGGCGACAAAGGCAACAAGGGCAAGCAGCCGCCGTGGCACGGTGGCCAGTGGCAAAGTAAAGGTCAGTGGAGCCAACAGCAAGGCCAGTGGAGTCAGCAGAAAGGCAAAGGCGACAAAGGTAGCAAGGGCAAGCAGCAACCGTGGCATGCGAGCTCATGGCAGCAGCAAGGTAAAGGATATGGTGCCGTGTCGCAAGTTAGTGAAGCATCCACTGCAGTGCCTCAGCAAAGTCCTTGTTCGAGTCCAGCCGCCTCTACCATAGGCGGCAGCGCATCGCAAGTTCAGGGTGCTGTTCGCAGGGTTGACTTCGCAGAGAGTTTGGTCTTTGACATGACGAGCCTTGACAATGTCCCTGCTTCTCAGTTTCGCGTACAGGCAGTCACGGTTGCCAGCGATTGCACGAGTGTATGTGACAGTGTTGCCTCCTCTGCCGACGACTTGTGTGATTCAGAGAACAGCGACGAGATCCATTGCAATCACCTGCCACAGTCTGGGCCCCAGGCCGCATGCGAGCCAAGTTTGGAAATTTCAGAAGATTTTCGAGATTTTCAGAGTGACATTTTGGATGCTAGTTTTTGTGAGTTCCCGATTTCCAATGCCACCGCATCGCCAAGCAGTCACATGTCCAGTTGGTGTGACTTGTGNATTTCAGAAGATTTTCGAGATTTTCAGAGTGACATTTTGGATGCTAGTTTTTGTGAGTTCCCGATTTCCAATGCCACCGCATCGCCAAGCAGTCACATGTCCAGTTGGTGTGACTTGTGAGTCAGAGAACAGCTACGAGATCCGTTGCAATCACCTCCAGTCTGGGCCCCTTTGCTATGACATGTCATATAGTCTACTGCTGTCACTGACCCAGGTACGCAGTCACAGACTCCTCGCCATGTGCATTTTGCCCGAGTGTCCCCAGGCTTCCAGCGGTTTGCCGTTCCGTTGCACCGTGAGTCCTATGCCTGAGTGCCATCAAGCCCCGGATGCAACGCCTCAGAGTTTCGTCCGTGCTGTGTGCCAGGAGCTTGAGACAGTGATCGTTGACAGTGGAGCTGATCTGTCCTGTGTGCCGTTCAGCTACAGCAAAGCAGGTGATAGGGTTGCAAAGGCGTTCTCCGCTCAGGTCAGNAGCTTGAGACAGTGATCGTTGACAGTGGAGCTGATCTGTCCTGTGTGCCGTTCAGCTACAGCAAAGCAGGTGATAGGGTTGCAAAGGCGTTCTCCGCTCAGGTCAGGGATGCCCAAGGTACCAAGATGCAAGTCTCAGCCCAACGTAACATCCAGTTTCAGATTGCCGGCCGTGATGGGCGTCCCATCACCTTGCGTGAGAAGTGTATCGCGACTGGGGTGTCCCAGCCTCTTCTTTCGCTTGGCCGGTTGATCAAAGCCGGCTGGTATCCTTCACGAGATGACTATGGCATGTTTCTTGTGCATCAGCAGTCAGGAGCTGAAATTCCCATGCAGTTCAAAGGCAACAGCCTGAGCCTGGACGCTGCGGTGTTTCGAGTTGAGGATGGCAATGATGCTGAAGGTGAGCCGACTGTGCATGTAAGGTTCACTCCTGCCGAGCCCTCGGATGAGCTTGAGAACTCGCCTTATGGCTGGCACATGTCTACGAGCGGAAATCATTTTGTGTGGCGAGGAGTTACCTCTTTGTACATTGACCCTTCCTTGCTCGTTCCCTTGACTCTCCCTTGCAGGACAACACTTGTGCATTACCAAGGGTCATGGAAGATTCTGGAAAAGTGTGTCGAGTGGCAATTGCTGCTTAATGTCACGGCGGCCCTTCCGTGTGGTGAAGCCGACTGCATCACCATTTTGAGCAGCGGCGACGAGGACCCAGAAGTTTTCGGAGTCAAGGTTGAAGGTGCCGTTGAGTCTTACAGTGGCGAGCAAGGTGAGGTGTCAGGTGATTTTGGTCCAGATGGTGCAGGTGCCATCGATGAATTTGATTTTGATTTTCAGATGGGCCAAGAACCCGAGGAAATTGTACCTCCAGTGCCAGAGCCAGTTGCAGATGCGTTTGAGGCGCCTCCGTTGCGCCAGCGAGAAGAACAGAATGTTGTGATTGATGATACTTCGCTTTCTGTGCATTCTGCCCTTGGAGCTCTGAGAGCTGCCTGTGAAAAGTTGGGCCTCAGCAAGTCTGGGTCAAAGCAACGCTGCTTTGACCGCCTACAGGCCTACTTGCAGAAGCAAAAGCTTTCGGCTGAAGTTGAGATTGCACAACGCGCCNCTGCCTGTGAAAAGTTGGGCCTCAGCAAGTCTGGGTCAAAGCAACGCTGCTTTGACCGCCTACAGGCCTACTTGCAGAAGCAAAAGCTTTCGGCTGAAGTTGAGATTGCACAACGCGCCGCCGATGCTTCCTCTCGTGATCCGAACATGCAGCCAGTGCCAGTGATGCCCTCGCGTGAGGCACAGCTGCTACACGAGGTCACGCATTTGCCGTATGCTCCTTGGTGCAGCCACTGTGTCNCAGCTTTGATCTGTGTTACACGGGATACAATGCCGAGAGCCAGCTTGAAGGAGCCGCTGAAGGAGCCGCTGCAGATGATGCCTCTAGCAAGCTGACATGTCTTGTTAGCCATTGTTCGCACACGGGAAGCATCTTTGCACTTCCTCTTCCAGATAAGTCTGGGAACAGCATGCGCTCAGCAGCCTGCGAACTTGTGCGGTTTTGCCANCACGGGAAGCATCTTTGCACTTCCTCTTCCAGATAAGTCTGGGAACAGCATGCGCTCAGCAGCCTGCGAACTTGTGCGGTTTTGCCAACTTCTTGGACATACTGAAGTCGAGCTGATGTGCGATCAGGAGCCGAGTATGCTGCAGCTCCAAGGCTTGGTTATGGCAGCAAGGAAGCGATTGGGCTTCCGCACACGCATCCGCAACCCAGGCATTGATGAGCATCAGCAGAACGGCAATGCAGAGAAAAGCATCGATGTGATTCGCAATCTAGCGAATGTGTTGCTTTCGCAAGCTCGTACNGGCTTCCGCACACGCATCCGCAACCCAGGCATTGATGAGCATCAGCAGAACGGCAATGCAGAGAAAAGCATCGATGTGATTCGCAATCTAGCGAATGTGTTGCTTTCGCAAGCTCGTACTAAGCTCGGCATCGCAGTGCCTGTGAGCCACCCGCTCTTCGCTTGGGCCTGGGTGCAGGCCAGCTGGTTGTACAACAGGTTTCATGTAAAGGCTCATGAGCGAGCTTCTGGTTGCCGCTATACCGGGCGTCTTCTTCCCTTTGCAGAGCCGTGCTGGGCGTACGTTCGCCCGAGCCAGAAAGGTTCGCCTCGTTGGACGATGTCGGTTTNCCGATGCTTCCTCTCGTGATCCGAACATGCAGCCAGTGCCAGTGATGCCCTCGCGTGAGGCACAGCTGCTACACGAGGTCACGCATTTGCCGTATGCTCCTTGGTGCAGCCACTGTGTCATGATGAAGGCAGTGCCGGACCGGCATATGGTTGATCCCAAAGGTTCTCGTGCTTACCCTACGATCAGCTTTGATCTGTGTTACACGGGATACAATGCCGAGAGCCAGCTTGAAGGAGCCGCTGAAGGAGCCGCTGCAGATGATGCCTCTAGTAAGCTGACATGTCTTGTTAGCCATTGTTCGCACACGGGAAGCATCTTTGCACTTCCTCTTCCAGATAAGTCTGGGAACAGCATGCGGTCAGCAGCCTGCGAACTTGTGCGGTTTTGCCAACTTCTTGGACATACTGAAGTCGAGTTGATGTGCGATCAGGAGCCGAGTATGCTGCAGCTTCAAGGCTTGGTTATGGCAGCAAGGAANTCAGCAGCCTGCGAACTTGTGCGGTTTTGCCAACTTCTTGGACATACTGAAGTCGAGTTGATGTGCGATCAGGAGCCGAGTATGCTGCAGCTTCAAGGCTTGGTTATGGCAGCAAGGAAGCGATTGGGCTTCCGCACACGTATCCGCAACCCAGGCATTGATGAGCATCAGCAGAACGGCAATGCAGAGAAAAGCATCGATGTGATTCGCAATCTAGCGAATGTGTTGCTTTCGCAAGCTCGTACCAAGCTCGGCATCGCNAAGCTCGGCATCGCAGTGCCTGTGAGCCACCCGCTCTTCGCTTGGGCCTGGGTGCAGGCCAGCTGGTTGTACAACAGGTTTCATGTAAAGGCTGGCTTGACGGCTCATGAGCGAGCTTCTGGTTGCCGCTATACCGGGCGTCTTCTTCCCTTTGCAGAGCCGTGCTGGGCGTACGTTCGCCCGAGCCAGAAAGGTTCGCCTCGTTGGACGATGTCGGTTTNGGCTCATGAGCGAGCTTCTGGTTGCCGCTATACCGGGCGTCTTCTTCCCTTTGCAGAGCCGTGCTGGGCGTACGTTCGCCCGAGCCAGAAAGGTTCGCCTCGTTGGACGATGTCGGTTTTCTTGACAAAGAGTAGTGTGAACGACATGTTTGTTGTTGCCACTCCTCGAGGCGTGCAGCTCACCAGGTCGGTCCGCCGAACGGGCCAGCCGTGGTCCTCCGAGAGAGCTCTTGCAGAGGTCATCAAGGGTGTGCCATGGGATTACCACCTCGGAATCATCGGCACAAAGATGATTCCTCAGGCGAAGCACCGTGCTCCTAATGCAATGCCAGCGCCAGCTGTGCCTCCACCGCCGGGGTTGCCGGTACCCGAGCAAGCCTCTTCGGCCCCTCCTGTTGTCCCAGTCGTGCCACCTGCAAAGCCCGAGAAGCTCACAGTCCCAGTCGCAATGCCTCCCAGTGTTGCTTCCGCGGCCCCTTCGAGCCGCCCGACTTTGCTTCTTGATCGCGGCGACAGCCGTCCTATCGCTGCGTCGCCAATGGAAATCGCAGGGACTGATCCGCCCACGACTCCTGGAACGTCTGTTGATTACTCTCCGTCACCAGCTTCACCTCCAGGCGACCCTGTTCCGGATGACACCATGCTTCAAGATCTGGTGTCTCAACCAGGCGGGGATGAAGTGACTTCTGCAGTGCCGCCGGATCCTAAGCGGCCCCGACTACTCAGGAGTGTGATGATCAGGTCGGCTCGCAGCCACAACAGTGAGGAGCTGCATCATGCAGATGAAACAACAGAGTTGCACTTTGATGCTGCAGTGTCGGAAAGTTTGCAAGTGCATGAAGATGAACTGAACGAGCAGCTGCATGAACACGACGAAGACTACGAGCTGACCTCAGAAGGTGTTCCCAAGTGCCTCATTCGCGACTTGTCGGATCACGAGCCCGAGCTTAGCACTGAAGAGTTGTTCGAGGTTGACAGGCAAGCCTGCCTCTTTGAGGTTGCCCGCCTTGAGTCCAAAAGCGTGCTGACGCAAGTTGAAGGTCCCTTGGAAGGCCATCGCACATTGAGCACCAAGTTCGTCTTGACGTGGCGTCAAAAGTGCATAAGGGGCAAGGAGGTTTGGCTTCGAAGGGCTCGTCTAGTGGCAAGGGAATTTGCGTTTTTGGATCCCCATCGCGAGGGACTTTTCAGTCCAGCCAGCAGCTCCATAGTGACACGTCTCATCCCGACGTTGTTCATGCAGCAGCGTGCCAGAGGATGGTCCATGATTGCTGTGGACGTAGCAGATGCCTACCTGACATGCAGCCAAGGCTCTCCTACTGTTACTTCTGTGAAGCTTGGGCACCAGACTCTGTGGTTTCGTTTGGACAAGTGCCTTCCAGGCCAGCGTGACGGTTCGAGCCGTTGGTTCAGTGACTTCAGCAGTTACTTGAATGAGCACTGTCATACCGAACAAATGCCACAGATGACTTCCATTTTGAGGTTTCCCGCCAAGCAAGGCGCCGGCCTTCTACATGTGGATGATCTTCTTGCAGCTGGTGTGACTTCGGTGCTAGAGGACTGCTGTGCGCAGCTTTGCAAGAAATACACAATTTCGGTTCAGTGGATCAGGGATGTGAATGATCAGCTTATGTTTTTGAAGAAGCNGGTGCTAGAGGACTGCTGTGCGCAGCTTTGCAAGAAATACACAATTTCGGTTCAGTGGATCAGGGATGTGAATGATCAGCTTATGTTTTTGAAGAAGCGACACATTTTGATTTCGGATGCTGAGCTTTGCATCCAAGTCCACGGGAAGCACTTGGAACGCCTCCTGGACTTGACAGGGTTAAGCAAGGCAAAGGTACGAGCGCGGCAATCTCCGATGCCAACAGGCACTCTCCCGACTGNCCAGTGTTGCCGCCCGCCGAGGCCTCCGTTTTCAGGTCGTGTGTAGGCATTCTCTTATACCTTCAGGCTGACATCCCAGAAGCCCAATTCTGCATACGTTACCTTGCATCTTACATGTCGAAGCCCACAAAAGGCTCCTGGGCCATCCTTCGTCATTTGACGGGCTATCTGCATCAGCACAAAGGCCAGTGCCAATGCATTTCGTCGAGTGAGCCTGGACANCTTGCATCTTACATGTCGAAGCCCACAAAAGGCTCCTGGGCCATCCTTCGTCATTTGACGGGCTATCTGCATCAGCACAAAGGCCAGTGCCAATGCATTTCGTCGAGTGAGCCTGGACATCGTGCAAGAGGATGGCAAGCATGTTGTCGAAGCATACAGTGATGCCGACTGGGCAGGTTGCAAGGTGACACGCAAGAGCGTGTCTGGATCAGCCTTTCTTGTGAATGGGCAGCTGGTTTATTCTGCCAGCAGGTCCCAACGTCTGATTGCCCTTTCGAGTGCCGAATCTGAATACCACGCTGCCATCAGCTGTGCCATCGATGGACTGCTTATNGGTGCTAGAGGACTGCTGTGCGCAGCTTTGCAAGAAATACACAATTTCGGTTCAGTGGATCAGGGATGTGAATGATCAGCTTATGTTTTTGAAGAAGCGACACATTTTGATTTCGGATGGTGAGCTTTGCATCCAAGTCCACGGGAAGCACTTGGAACGCCTCCTGGACTTGACAGGGTTAAGCAAGGCAAAGGTACGAGCGCGGCAATCTCCGATGCNTGAGCTTTGCATCCAAGTCCACGGGAAGCACTTGGAACGCCTCCTGGACTTGACAGGGTTAAGCAAGGCAAAGGTACGAGCGCGGCAATCTCCGATGCCAACAGGCACTCTCCCGACTGAGACCAATGATGATCCAGTGTTGCCGCCCGCCGAGGCCTCCGTTTTCAGGTCGTGTGTAGGCATTCTCTTATACCTTCAGGCTGACATCCCAGAAGCCCAATTCTGCATACGTTACCTTGCATCTTACATGTCNCCAGTGTTGCCGCCCGCCGAGGCCTCCGTTTTCAGGTCGTGTGTAGGCATTCTCTTATACCTTCAGGCTGACATCCCAGAAGCCCAATTCTGCATACGTTACCTTGCATCTTACATGTCAAAGCCCACAAAAGGCTCCTGGGCCATCCTTCGTCATTTGACGGGCTATCTGCATCAGCACAAAGGCCAGTGCCAATGCATTTCGTCGAGTGAGCCTGGACAAGGTATGATCGTGCAAGANAAGCCCACAAAAGGCTCCTGGGCCATCCTTCGTCATTTGACGGGCTATCTGCATCAGCACAAAGGCCAGTGCCAATGCATTTCGTCGAGTGAGCCTGGACAAGGTATGATCGTGCAAGAGGATGGCAAGCATGTTGTCGAAGCATACAGTGATGCCGACTGGGCAGGTTGCAAGGTGACACGCAAGAGCGTGTCTGGATCAGCATTTCTTGTGAATGGGCAGCTGGTTTATTCTGCCAGCAGGTCCCAACGTCTGATTGCCCTTTCGAGTGCCGAATCTGAATACCACGCTGCCATCAGCTGTGCCATCGATGGACTGCTTATNTTTCTTGTGAATGGGCAGCTGGTTTATTCTGCCAGCAGGTCCCAACGTCTGATTGCCCTTTCGAGTGCCGAATCTGAATACCACGCTGCCATCAGCTGTGCCATCGATGGACTGCTTATTCATGCAGTCGTCGAGTTCCTCTTTGAATGTGCTGTCGCTCCTCTGCGAGTGCTCGTTGACAACACAGCAGCCCGGTCTATGATGTTGCGCCAAGGGGTAGGCCGAGTCCGCCATATCCATGCCCGTCTCCTTTGGATTCAGCAGCGAGTGCAGCTTGGAGAGATCATAGTTTCGCCAGTGCCTACGGTTACCAATATCAGTGACTTGATGACAAAGTCCTTGAACCCCTCGCGGACCCGTTTCCTTCAGAATCTCTTGAATGTACGGGATGCAGAGAATGGGTATGAGTTGGTAGGCCGTGAGGAAGCTGCCGCTCAGGCGCGTGCAGTGCAGATTTGCAGAGTGCACAGGCAGGTCCGTGCCACTGTCGCAACGGCCGACCAGGATATGATCAGGATGCTGCAAGCTTTCTTGATTGCCATGCAAGCAACACGTGCCTTGAGTGCTGATGATGGTCAGGATGATGGGAGCGATGAGCCCCCACCTCTGGATGGCATTCTTGCTACGATGATGCAGGTTTTCGGTTATATTGCTGCGTTTGTGGAAGCNGCCGCTGCACAAGTGGCTGCAATTTGCATCATTTTGTGTCTTGCATCTTGTGTCTTCCGTCGCGATAACAATCAACCAACTGTGAATGTACACATTGGCGGTGGACAGCTTGAAGTGAGTGTGAATGATGGAAGGTTTACGAAAACTTTGACACCTGTGACAGGCGGGGCACCTGGTACACCGCAGATGCCGATGACGTGCTCCAGCAGTGGGGATGAGGCCAGCTTCGATCCAGAGCAGTGGATCACAGATGCCGCCCGTGAGGCGAAGATGCAGAGGCAGGCCCAGTCCCGTGGTGCATCCAGCAAAGCTAAAAGCAGCCCACGGCACGATGAAACAGACTATGAGAGGCGAGACATGCCTGGTTCGAGCAATGACAGGCCTGACAGGCAATTGCCCAAAGCGCCAAGGCCACGCCGTGAACGCCAGCCAGTGCAGGAAGTTTGGGTCGCATCCAACCAAGGTCGCAAGTACCACCGGCTTGGATGTGGAAAGCTGCATAGCGCCAATAATGTCGTGTCGATGAGCAGGGCCGATGCTGAGCACCAGTTGTACACGCCGTGCAGCGTGTGCAAGCCATGAAATCAAGCGGATGACATCCTTGCATGTACGCACTCTTGTGCCTCGAAATGTTCATGATGCGGGCACATTGGTTGCCTTGTACATAGATNCATAGATGGTCATTTGGTCCTCAGGGAGCGATTGATCATCAGACGAGTTGTGTACATAGCTTGAGATGCTCATGATTACCCGGCTTTAGGCCAATGGTTGTGAGAAACACATTCACTCTTGTGATTGCCATGCAAATGCAGCTTCTCTTGAAGTGAAATGCACCATTTTGGTGCCAATCTTATTTGACCAACTTCGAACGCGTCGGCTGTGGAGCAGCCGTGACTCCGAGCGGATGATCGATATCCTGACGACTCAGTGTTGTCTTAATCTTTGTACCGGGCAGCAACATTAAATGTATGCTGCATGAACCGACATGAATCCTCTTGAATGCTTGAAGGGTGGACGTAAAGCGTTGACGTGCATCTGCATTCTTGAACCGCCTCCGCTTGGGTGTGTCAAGCGACTTTGCGTTCCGAGCTTCCGAGCTTGGTATGCAAAGACTGCGTAGTGCTGCCGTACAGTCGCAGCTGAACCTTGTAAATATGAGCCCAATAGCACTTAACGTAGCGTAACTACCGCTGACTACGATTGCAGACTGTCTTAAACTAGTGCACTTCTTGTGNCGTAGTGCTGCCGTACAGTCGCAGCTGAACCTTGTAAATATGAGCCCAATAGCACTTAACGTAGCGTAACTACCGCTGACTACGATTGCAGACTGTCTTAAACTAGTGCACTTCTTGTGCGGTGAGGCAAACTTTTAAACGGTGTTTATGCTCAACGCATTCCACCGAGGCGGGGTGAAGAAAGTTTTCCCCCACTTGTGCCCACCATTTTCTACTTGTATTTCACATGTGGTTTACACCTGTATTCTTTGTCTGCAGTTTCACTGAAGTTTACTCCGTGCGAAATCATGGCTCAAGAAAACGAGTGTTGCAAGACTTTGTTTTTGTTCAAGAGTAGAAGCCAGTAGTAACTAATTATTCAGTGGTACCAC
Source organism: Symbiodinium sp. clade A Y106 (assembly GCA_003297005.1). Lineage (NCBI taxonomy): Eukaryota > Dinophyceae > Suessiales > Symbiodiniaceae > Symbiodinium > Symbiodinium sp. clade A. Next base: position 28,693 of record BGNK01002955.1, on the reverse strand, counting down.
CCAGTTCTGCCAGAGCCGAGGTGTTAGATGCCCAAAATAGCCGGTGGTTCCTGTTTGAATAGAGGCAGGTGTAATATGTCGGTATTTGAATCTGAACTTTGGAGTCTGTAGGCAANCCACCCAGTTCTGCCAGAGCCGAGGTGTTAGATGCCCAAAATAGCCGGTGGTTCCTGTTTGAATAGAGGCAGGTGTAATATGTCGGTATTTGAATCTGAACTTTGGAGTCTGTAGGCAACCCAAGCGGGAGCAGCGATTCAACCGAATGTGGTGAACGGTGCCAGCAAATTGAGCGCCATCGTCCTGGAGTCCAAGCACCCCATCAAGAACTGGCTGTTCGCAAACCTGCAGATGATTATCCACGCCAGTGATTTCCTCACGGCATTCGTGGCTCTCATGGACAGTGGCGAGACAGCCGCAGCCAGGCTGACGGGTGACGTGGGCATGGCCAGGCTAGATGCAGTGCTCAAGGCGTCAAAGAAAATGGACATGTCCATGACGGCCGCAGCAAAAGCCACAGCCGGAATGACGCCGGAGTTGAGTGAGAAGTACAGTGCGGTCATGTTCTTCGACTGCCAGGCCTTCTGCACCGCCGCATTGCGCGACAGTGACCTCGAGGACACGATCGAGCTCAGGGTGGCCGGCTTGAAGACGACCTTGATGGAGCTCTGTGACGACATCGCAAAGTGCACAAAGAATTATGGCAATCCAACGGAGGAAAGCTGGAAGTATTGCATCAAGGAGGATGCGACTTTGGAGGAGGTGCTCAGCATAGCCGCAAAGACCATCGACACCGTCGACGGCAAGGAGGCTTTGCGACTTTCCGATGCTTTGGCCGAGGCACGGTGCGAGTCTGTTCGGAAGAAGTCTGGTAGTGAATGTACCGTGTTGTAGATTGTAGTGACTGTAGTAGTGAGTAGTGACTCAGTAGTGACACGTGTAGCCGCAGCAGTTTCGAAGTCATGTGTGAGTGGAATGCACAGTGCAGATGATTTAGATTCAGATTCTATGTTCTAGATTCTAGATTCTAGATTTCACATTGTTGGTTCGAGAGTCTAGACTCTAGACGTAGACTTTCGGTCTAAGTCCAAAATGACACATCGAGCAGGATGGAGGTACATTGTGCATTGTATACTATACTTCGCCGAAATCCTTGTTTACAACATGGCATCGGCAACATACCATACTCCCAAGGCTAACCAACACCACTCCATGTGTTGACTCATTAGTTTTAGTTGGTTTAATTAAAACGGCCGCCAGCTATCGGTATCGAGTGGGTGGTGATGCTTCATTTGGGGTTTGGCGAGCTTCGTGCTTCAACCTGTGGAGCATTGTGTGGATATTCGCTTGGGTTCTGGAACTTTTGTCGTTTTCAGCTTACTTAGGCCCAGGGCCTAGGCCCTCGGTCTTGAAAGCTGCATCGCTTTGATCAGGCATTGGAGATTGCCAAGAATTTCATCGATAAGTCCGCTTTCCAGCACACGACTTTGATTGAGTTCATTGGGCGTGCGAAGGTGATGCAAGACTCAGCGAAGGCCCTTCGCTGCGAAGCATTGCTTTCTTTCGCTTTGCAATCGAGCGGCAGCAAGCAACGACGATTGGCGATCGTGCGAAGCCAGCTGGGTGACGTCAGTGGCAAGGCTGTGAAAGAGTCCCTCGTTCTGCCACAGTTGTTGGCAGCGGCTCGTGAAGAGGTAAAGTGATGCCGAAACAACATCATTTGCCTCCGTGCGGAATGTAGTTAGCCGTATCATTCGCAGTGGCAGTTTCAGCATAAAACATGAGCTCCCCGGGCCCACTTAGAATGCAGACGTAGAGACTTAGTTAGACCTTGCAGCTGCTGGTGATACAATCTGCAACTCCGCCGTTCGTTTTCCCAGACCGGCACTCGTGTGCTCCGGACTTTTAAGACTTCCCAACTGTTCTGCAAGTAAGACCCTGTAGGCCCCAGGCCCTAGGCTTGAGGGCCCTGCAGGCAGTTGTTGTGTTGTTCCCCACACTGCTCACTCCACAGCGGCACGTGAGACTCCAGACCGCCTTGGACACTTGTGTGGGCAGGGCTTGAAACGAAGCGGCGTGATTCCAGCACCAATTGATTGATTTTTGAGTTTTGATACTACATACAGTATATTGCTGCTATGTACGTACAATGATAAGTTCATGTAGATTCGAGGTGAGACTACGACTACGGCATCGCGACACAAGCACAGGTATGCTATGACGAGATTTTGTCATTTTGAGACATGACATGTACATATGTATCATGAGATTACGGTATTTGACATATGCATAGATATTTTGATCGCGGCATTTTGGGCCATGCTCAAATATCTTGTCAGCTTATGATGCACCTGTTGCTGACATTTCCGTATCTTCTCTGGTGACGTTCTAATTGTTTCAATATCGAGTGCGCAGCAGAGCCAATGAGGTGAAAGGCACCTGTTTTAGTTGATCTTTAAGGCTCTTGTTGAGACCTTGGGGCCCAAAGCTGTGGTGATGGTAATGACTGTGCTGGTGATGGTGGCCGTCGTGGCGCTGCTGCTGTTGCCGGTTCTAAAACTGCTGAAGGTCGGTGATGGTGGGCCGGGCCCGATAAGCCTGAGTTGTTCACGTCGTAGTGCCAATTTTGTGCTTTATGCTGATTTCTAGCCAGTCCCATCAGAATCAATGGGAAAGTGGTGCAGAAGTGTGTAACCGCCCCGGGAAAGGTATGTAAGAAGGAACGTGTCAGGATCCCAATGATTTAGACATTAATATTGTGTATACCACAGCCATCTAGATTGTAAGGTGTTTGCTATGTGTATTTTTATTGTATTTTTTCGCATATTTTCGTATGGGCCATATTTAAATCATATTTCCAATTCGTATTTATTTCGTATTTTTTNCCACAGCCATCTAGATTGTAAGGTGTTTGCTATGTGTATTTTTATTGTATTTTTTCGCATATTTTCGTATGGGCCATATTTAAATCATATTTCCAATTCGTATTTATTTCGTATTTTTTCGTAAATAAATAAAACCCATGAAACGGGGAGTCTAGGGCGTAAAGAATGTCTCAACGATATGGACTCAGTACCGGTCTCACTTCCCAAGTTCGATGTTCCCGGACTCAATGCGGAAGTAGACGACTCTATCCGAGGTCGAGCTGTGGCTGCAACCTGCTTGCCTCCCAGCGATCGCCAGCGTAAATATTCCCGGCGACGAATGGGAACAAGGTGCCTCATCAGGCTTCAGCTAGAGTCGTTTCTTCGTCCAGAGACATACGATTCATGTCAACCGATTGCGGACGCGAATGACGCGTTCAAGACGGACGCTAGATCTGTCCGATCAATCAAGGGGGAAGACGTGGTGTGCTATAGGCTAACCAATGAGAGGGCGCGTGTGATCCCCACTAATGCGGTCCCCGATACGGCGATGATTGACCTGGTGAAGCGCCTGATGTTCCGAGCGGTCACTCAAGCCAAGGACTTTCCGCCTCTCCCGAATAACGCAACAAGGGCGGAACAGAATGACCAAGAGAAAGGCATTCCGGTCTACTCCTACTACGATAGGAACGGCATTGTGCCATTCGATCTGATCGCTGGATACATGGAACGCGAGAGGCAGTTCATGAGGGCCAATGCTGGGGAGAAGGACGGAAGGATTCTTCTCCAGACGCCCATGATGGATCGCGATGATGTCATCACGGGTGACGTGATGGCGTGCGTCTTGGAGGTCGCTAGAACAGACCTGAACCGATTCTTCGAGTTCTTCTACTCGTCCATTGACGACGATCACGTTCCCCAATTCGTGGGCGTACGTGCCATCTTCGGCTTCGGACCAGATAGTTTTGGCCGATTCCGCCAAATGACGGCAAGCCAAGATGGACCCTTCGTGCACCTGGCAAAGAACACCTCTGGCAGTAGGGCGCAACGACGTCCACGAGAGGTTGTCCAGAACTTCCCGAGCTACGGATGGGGTTGCGCCACAATGCGCGAGTTTATGGGATTTATGGCCGATTCAAAGATTGCGGCCCCAAAAGGACAGCTGTTCCTAACTCTGCTTCCGCATCCTCCCAACTGCGATGCCAACAATAGCTGGGAGGAGGTATACCTGGAGGCCCGTAGGAACCCTGGCCGTGACACCTTGCAGCAGTCGGCGCGAAGCAAATGCCAACTGCCCGAAGGCAAGGGATCTGACCGATTGATTGTTTTTGCGGTCGATCTCCACATGTACGCATGTGGCATCAATCCCGTGTTCTATCACCCGGCGGGCTATTATGCACTCAAAGACAATGCGATTTCCCTGTCGTGCATGCCAATCGCCTACCACATGGATACGGGTACGATTATCTTCAATACCGCCTTCAAGTACATGGGCGGGCCCAAGTTCGGCACTGGACCTGGGCGCGGAGAGGAGCGTGAGCTTTGGCCGATCGCTACTCACCCGTGTCCGACCTGCGGTGCGAGCTTCCCGGCAGGATTGCATCTGTGTCATGCATGTGCCAAGCCGATTCATTATCCCGATGGAATGTTCTACGCTGATCAAAAGGACAAGTTCGGGGTTGAATACTATGGCATTCATGCTCAGTGGCTCTGTGATGTTATCGTCTCTGGGCGCAACGATGACTACCGACTGCACACCTACGCAGGAATCAAACACCTGCGGAACTACCCGGTGTCGCGATCTCTAGCCGAGGACCAGAGACGAACTGCGTTCTTTGGAGTTAGCCCGATTCAGTGCACCTCCGTCGATCTCACGGACGACGAGATTGAACTCTTCAAGAAGAGCGTTCGTGGAACGCTGCAAGGTGCCATTCGAGTTGATGTCTCGATCAAAAGGCTTGTGGCGGGTCTGACAGGTAAGGAGTCGACGATGTCAGTGGAAGACTTCCTTAGGTCAGATACAACGATTGCAAACACCGTGGCCAAGCATTATGGATCACTGGTTGTCAATTGTCGAGAGAAACCTGTGTGTTTCTACGCACAGTGGGCCGTCCACTGCCGATTGGCATATCGAATCTGCCTCGAGAACCCTTCTTATCGCCATTCTACACCGGTAGCGAAATCGATGGCCCGGCCGATGCGGCGACGATGGAAACACTCGCTGAGGCTCACCGGGCGATGAACGTGACTGTTTCGCGGATGCGAGAGCAGATGACGCTGAAGACGGAGGAGTCAGCGATGGCGAAGTTTCGCACCACGATGAAGAGTGCGGAGCGTTTCAAGCGGTACCTCCGGATGGACAGCGAAGGCCTGTCGATGCTCCTTGCGAAAGTCACGCTCACTACGTGCTATGGCATTCCCCGAAAGGGTGAGGTTGGTTATATCTCGGAGGACGAAGATGAAGACCCTCCTGAGAGGACCACCAAGGCGAGAATGGGAAAATGGAATGAGATTGATCCGATTGGCATGGTGGAGCCTAAACACCATACTGATCGGGGATACCAGGTTCCCGACGAAACGAAGTCACTGCCCCTCGAAGGCCCTTCCGCGCCAGCTGGGATCAGCAGAGAATACGATAAAACACTCGAGGCGATTGGCCGGAAGACTCCATTGACAATGATATGGGTGTCGAGCAGGACTTCTTTCAGCAGGCCGAGGGCAAGATTCCCAGGGGAGCGGTGGACGATCCAGCGTACGGGGAAACGACTTACGATATTTTCGAAAGTCTTCCTGATGAACTTGAGGTGACTCCTGACAATCTACACACGGTTCGGTCACCGAGGGTCTCCGCCCCCGCGCATGCGACAAGGGTGAGCCCACAGGCATCTACCCGCACGTCAGTGCCGACACCCGAAGTCGATGAGAATCGTCCCAGGGTGGCGCCGACAAGGCGCACTACCGCTCCGACTCAGGGAGACGGCAGCCAGCGGCCCAGGGAGCCTGAGATGCCGCCCCCTCGTGGCGCAGCGTGACTACGCGTGAGGAGGTGCGCCTGGCTCACACAGACGGCGACATTGTCCGGCTCTTTGGCCGCGCTCCGTACGCCGATGAATTGCGGTTGCCCACACCGATAAGAATTAAGACTGCGGTGCCGATCTCTGGATTGAATAATCCCACGATTGAGGCACTCTATCAGATGTATCACAATCCTGCTACTCTCCCGATGGTTAAGAAACAAGTCGAGGATACGCTTACCAAGCTTAACGCTCAGCCGGACGATGATATCAACTGCGGACTTGGCGGTGTCGTCGTGCAGAGTGCCCCGATGAGAGCACCTTCCACGGCATCGGAATCTACTTCGCCCGCTGAAGAGATCAATACCGGATTCACCGGTACATCCGGGAGGACGTCATCCAGACCACCCGCAAAGGTTCGCCGCGAAGGGGAATGGGCGCCTTCGATGAATAGGGTTGCCCCGATGTCAATGGAGGCAGCTGCAGCGAACAGAGGACGAAGGTCTAGACGTGACGATGAAGCACAGTCTACGCCAGCTCGCCCAGCGGGTATGATGGGTGTGGCGAAGAATACAATTCCCCAGTCGCAGCGGGCGCGACCAAGCCCAGCTACTGACTTTTCTGCCGATGATGAATCCAGTCTTCGCCCCTCTGGTGGTGGCAAGGCCAAGGGGAAAGGAAAGTCGAACCAGGGGAAAGGGAAATCCGATAAAGGCAAAGGCAAGGGAGGAACGAGACAGGACGGTAGCCGATCTCGACCCAAAGGAGGTGAGCGCACAAGAAGCCCTCCGGTAACTCGCCAGCGGTAGCCGACCGTTAAGCAACGCAGCGACGCGTGGTGTCATCATACGGTGGATCCGGTTGATTCTACCTGACCCTCTTGACAAAACAATACTGTCGGTGGTCAGGACGAATCTGATAGTGAAATTGTGTGTTGATACGACTTCCGCTGCTTCCTCAGCAATCCTTTGCCCTCGCCGAAGCTGAGAAGACCCACAGGGGTGCAATGGCTAGCCATGGAATTTTCCTCGTGTGTCTCTCTCGTCTCACTGACATGCGATGCTGCCGATCCGCTGCTGATCTGAGCGCATTGCTTCC
>BGNK01002955.1:7583-21656 GCA_003297005.1 Symbiodinium sp. clade A Y106 | reverse complement strand
GTGGCTCTCAAGCTAAGCTGGTTTCGATTAGAGGCGTGGCTCGATGTACGATCAGAGTCTGGCTTGACACTTTTAACTCCGCTCTTCTCACGCGTGAGCTCGCGTCGAGGGGGGTGTGACTTGTCGCCGACTTGTGAACACGTACACTTGTGCTCATGTTATTAGGGTTCATGTCAACTTTGTCTCACGTCGCAGCTTGACTGCTCAAGATCCGCCGCTGCGCGTGATCCAGGAAAAGGTCCGCTTACGCTGGGGTAGTGTAGGTGTTGCCTTTCTTCCTGTGCGGTTAAACTAACGGCTTTAACTCTGGTAGTTCCTCGTGCTTTGCTTTTGCTTGCTCTGATCTACGATTGGTTGCCTGGGCTTTGTGACCGAGAGTTAAGTGGAATCCTCCGCTTTTCACAAGGTCGAAGAGGGCACGCTAGCCATTTGATTCTCCGTTGGTAACAACAAGTGCTAAAAGGCTAACTTGCCACAACAGCGGTCAAGCTAAGCCGTAGAAGCTTTTGGTTTTGCATCCCTGTGGCAAAGATACCCCAGACACTGTTTGTCCAGATTGGACATGAAATTGACTGGCCACGCAAGTAAACGTCGCTGTAGATGAATTCAGCATGGTCCTTGGCTGTTTGTTTTTGGTAGTTCGCCTCGCCATGCAGTCGCTCCCTTCGGCAGACATGGTTTTACAGCTGTTTGGTTGCAGAACTATTGCTGGAGGCCTGGCCCTGCACTAGGGGCGTCACCTGGCCACGAATGGAGCTTGAAGAAACCTTTTGCAAGTGGCAGCCACGCACTGTTTTGCGGGTGTTTCTTCCTCTGCTTATGCTGGTTTGCATAGGCAGAACCTATCTCGCGGACAGCCGACTCTCGTGGGGTATGGCGGTGGTCCGAGGAGAGATGAAGCGTTTGGCCCCTGCTCCTATTCTCGATTTCATGGGGAACGGGACTCTGCAACTGCCTTCAATCGCCGATGCACTCGCCGTCCCTAGCTTCCCAGCAACCCCGTCCACGCCGCAACCTTCTCCCACGTCAATCTCGTCATCCCCGGCCCCAGCAGATACCAGCATTATATCGACCTCCACCACATCCATGCCTGTGACGGTATCCAAACCCGCGCTCTCCAACGACATGCCTTCTGTGTTTTTCCTGGCCGATCAGCAAAGCCTGCTTCGCAGCAACACCAAGTGCCCGCCAGAAGTTCGCGTTAGTGAGTGGAATGGCAGAATTGGCAACCACTTCTTTCAGGTGAGCCAGGCCATTGTAGCAGCCCTTTTCTGCCATATTACGCGTGTCAAATTTCCTCCACATATCAGCACACGCTACCAGCAGCAGGATGGTTTGCTGGACATGCCTGAAGAGCTTACCTTGCCGGGAGTCGACCGCCATGAAGAGTTGAAAGTTCCAAGCAGCTGTCCCAAGCAGCTAACTCACAAGTGGTACCACCAGCATTGCCAGATGGTACCCGCATGGCACCACCAGCAGGTAATGCACAAGTTTCTTTGGCCATACCTGGGTCAGACCCTTACAGACCTTGTGCATTCACCGCAAGAATCTGCAGCTGACGGTGTGCTGACTATCCATTTACGTGCCGATGATATTCGACAGTATGGCAGGTATGAGTGGGCTCAGCCACCCTGCAGCATGTATCAAAAAATTATTTCCGACTATGGTTACAAGACCTTGATGATCGTATCAAAGAGCAATCCTGTAACGCGGCGCTCGGATGCTGCTTGTGACAGCTGGCTGGTGGACTACGGGCGCGTACATGGCATCAACATTCTCCGGCCAAGGAATCTATCATTAGCTGGCGAAACTTGGCCAAAGTAGACAGCAGTGAGAAGGGACACCCCACAACTGATCAGATGCGGAAGCTGCGATTCTGGACTTTCACACACGCAGTCCCAGCGAGTTGCTGGCAGCAGCATCAGCTTCTGATCAGACATGCGTACCAAAAACCCAGGACTTGGCAACAATGATTCGTGCGAAGAAGCTTGGCATCGGGAAGTGGGGAAGGTTTGGTCCTTGCAGTCGAGTCGTATGTTGCAATCACTGAATGCCCACATTCTCTGGCGAGTCGACATGTGGCATTAGCAGGCAAACCTAAAAAGTTCTGGAGGTGCTGGTTTCTTCAGGGACTTTGGGTGATAGTTGCCTGGATCGCGGTGTCCGCACAAGAGCTAGTAGAAAGGTGAGACAACTCTCGGCACACATTTGCTGTCGAAGGAGCCTTTCCGCACGGTAAAAGCAAACACACTCTTTTGGGTTCCGCTGTGACAAACGATTACCTTTCAATGTGCTATTGCAGTTGAAGCCGCCTCGGCCAGACATGCGTAACGAAGCCTCCGAAGACAGTGCCGGGACCAGGAATTTCGTGCTGTCCTTCTCCAGCTTTTCTTTGTCAACTGCGCTGCTCAGCAACGACCTCCAGGCTAGTCAGCACGTGCCCACGTCAGCCCGTTGAGTGGCAATGTGTTCATTTTAATGAAGGCCGCGGGCAGGAGCATTGGATCTTGCCTTGCTGTCCAGCTTAGCGAATCGCACATCCGCTGGCAATCCTTCAGCATCACACCGGTAAGTCAATCTAAAAAGTAACCTGTGACTTTTGCAAGCGGCAGGTGATGTACCGGAGGCGTGACGCGAAATGGTACAGCATATTGCATGCCATCGTGAACTGCAATGCAGCTCGGCAGCCGGGGCAGTAGGCAAGTGGCTAGAACTGGTAGCCAGTCCAGGACTCTTCCAGGACAGATGTACACATGTGGGCCACAGCTGCAAACGGCACCGTTTTGTTCATCTCAGGTGTGGACAGGCGTTACCCTGTACGAGTACAACACAAGCCTGCAAGAAGAACGGAAAGGTTCGCCAAGCGAGTGGTTGAAAACCTTCCCCTTGGATCAAATCACTGGGCCTTTCACTTGTCAATACGGCAGTGATATCAAGCCAGAGATATGAACTTGAGAGAAGCTCGCTTCGATTGTTAATGCACGAAAAGTGCCATGGATCTTCTGAAGACTGCGTGGGAAACCGGGAACCTTCCACAGGATGCCTGGAACTTTGGGTGCAGTTGCCTGAGGTAGCTCGAAACCTTCGGAAAGCCTTAAACCCCGCGCCTATATGCCTCGCCTGGATTGTCCGAGTGTGAGCACCGAAACCCCCGCGCTACTCTTAGCCTTAAGAACTGCTAGCTCTTAGCAATACATGACTGCCTATGCCAGCCAGACAGGAGTACCAGATGTAGGGCGGGAAGCATATGCGCATCTTTCTCTCGAACTTGTACTGTCGTGGTGTGAATGACATGTACTCGTCTCCTGAGGCAATGCCGCTTCCCTGCCCGCACGTCATGGTAGTAAAGGTAGCAACGAGACCACATGAAGCCGTGCCTGCCTTGTGCGAGTGTGCGAGTCTTAACCCCCGCGCTAGAGTGTGAGCGCCGAAACCCCCGTGCTAAGCAACCCATGGAGTCACCGATGAAGCGCAGCGGGTTTGGATTTTCCGAGTGAGGCAAGCAGGCTTGTATCTGAACTGGAGATCTCAATGTTCGGCTACTGTATCGCGACTCTATTGCCGTTACACTTACTGTTCGTTAGGGCTACTGTCACCCGTACGATTATATTTATCACCGTTTGACTAGTACAGCAATTATGAAAAATATGCATTATTGCAACGACTAGTACTGCACTGTTGCTACTGCTATGCCGACTATGCCTATGACGATGATGATGACTGCTAATATTGGCATGATTGTCACGTTAGTAGTATTTTGCCGATTATAGAGCTATTTCTGTCAGTACGATGGCGAAAGTTGTAGTCTTGAGTATAGCCTCCAAGATAGATGAGGTTGTGGTGATCCCTGTTTTGATTGGCTGTTGATCCCAGACATTTGATTTGTTTTTGATCCTTGTTTCCCCAGATAGCTTGAGCTATTTGGGGTTCCAACAAAATGGGGCATGCCGTGTCCAAAGCCGGCGCAGGGGGTTCGCGGCATGCAGGTGGGCCGCACCGTGTCCGCGGTCGGTGGAGGGGGTGCAGCGGCATGCAGTCAGCGCGCAGGTGGCATGCATGTGCAACACGTCATGGCCGGCGCAGGAGGCGCGTCGGCATGCAGAGGTATGCTGGTGACATGCAGGTGGGACATTTTTGATGCAGTCGGCAGGCAAGTGGGGCGCTCTTCGCCCATGGATTCTGCGTTCGCTGATCCAATCTAGTCTGAGAGAACATATTGAACCTTTCTTTATGATTCCGGAACCAAAATCCTTCCCCTGTGCTGTGTTGGTGTTCGCAATGTTTGCAAGTGGGACGGTATTGTTGGTTTCAAACTGAGAGTTGCTCCGCAGTCAGGCCGCGGCCGGCATTTGTTCCAGCCTACCGAGTCGTGTGGCGTGTGTCGCGTTTCTGAGGCTCTTGGCCTTGCAGGTGCCGCGCTTGGCCGCGGCACCTTGGCTATGACGTCGCAGGTCGTCAAAGCTCGACAAGGCGCCGGGCCCGAGGACTACGTCCTGGCAGCTGGGCACAAGACTGGTAATCGTCGCCTGCACACTCCGAGTTGTGAGTCGTAAGGAAGCGGAACCACCCGAGCCCTCCCGAGAGTCACAATGCATTCCAGCAGAGTCGGTGTGGCATGACAAAGCAACCACAGCGACTTCACTAGGGCACGTAGTGTTGTCTCCTGAGCTGAGTAACGGGCACTTGCGCCCCTCGGCATTTTTCAGACTGCTGAGTGAGAACTTGTCTCGAGTAGTAGTAGTAGTAGTAGTAGTAGTAGTAGTAGTAGTAGTAGCAGCGGTAGTTGTGGTGGTGGTGGTGGTAGGAGTAGGATTAGTGGAGTAGTAGCAGTAGTAGCAGCAGGAGTAGTAGTGGTGGTGGTGCTAGTGCCAGTGCCAGTGCCACTGCTAGTGCTAAGTGCTAGTGCTGGTGCTAGCGCTAGGGCTCGTGCTCTTGCTAGTGCTAGCGGTAATGGCAGTGGTAGTGCTGGTGATAGTGGTCGTCGTCCGTTGTTGCGGACCCTGCACTCATCAGGGGTCGGCAAGAGTAGCCGCTGCCAAGGTCATGCATAAGATGTCACGTGGCTGCAGCTCGGTGATGTGCACAGATCTAGGAAGGTTGCCAGCACCATGTTGTTGATGTCGGCTGTGCTCGAACAGATCGAGCTCAGCTTTCAAGACTATTTATACGTTGCATCCTGGTTATCGGATGTGCATATGCTTCGGTTGGCCAGCTAGTTTGGGTTTGCTCCACCGCGGCCTGATAGATGCGGAGGTGCCCCTTTGCACAAAGGGCTTGGTTCGCTATGGAAGAGTCAGGGTTGGACTTCAAGCTGAAGGAGGTCGGTTTAGGTCCGCCCGGCTCGCTTGATGACTAAGCACAACCAGCAAGGCATGCAGAATGACAGTGTCTGACGGCAGTGGCCATGGAGAAGCTTGCTGGCCCCATTGCGGTTCAAGTGGACAGCTGCACGACATTCCAAAATCTGCTCGGGACTGCTGCCAGCAGGAAAAGGCTGCTCTTGGACTCAAGACTCCCCGACCAGCATGAGGGCATCCCGCCAGCGGCATGTACTTCTGAAGTCTTCCAGACTTAAACACTTCTCATTGCTGCAAGTAAGCGTAGACATCCGGGCAGTACTCTTAACATGCGTTGTAGTTGCACGGTTTTCCAGACTCGGTCTAGCCTAGACGGCTTTGTGAGCCGTTTTGGTGATGGAGATGGAGACCGGAAAGAAGATGCGGCGGAAGATTGTGTCCTTGATGGACTTGACAGCTTTGGACAGGGAGAAGGACACCAGCAGCTCTGTGGGCGAGCTGGTACTTCAAGGCGAGAGCCCGGCATCTTACAGCTTAACAAAGTGTGTTGGTGGGGGGAGGGAGCGGGAGAGAGAGAGAGAGACCCTGCCAGTGAAAACCCCAAAGCCTCTTCCACCGTACAAACGGGGAAGGGGGGGCCTTGGCCCGGGTTCGCTTTGCGAACTCTGCCCCGGTGGAAGGAAGAAGAAGAAGAAGAGAGAGAGAGAGAGAGAAAGAGAGAGAGAGAGAGAGAGNGGGGGGGGGGGGGGGCGCCGAAGGCGCGGGTCCAGTTTGACTGGACCTTGTCCCGAAGCAAGCAAATAAGCAAGAGAGAGAGAGAGAGAGAGCGACACAGCAGTCAGCACGCGCGCGCACTGGCGACCGCCCGCACCCTCCCACTTGCAGACGGCACGCACCACACCCACAACACCCACGACCACCACACTGCCACACTCCGCGAACTCAGCACACGCGAGTGACCCAGCAACAGCGAGGGGAGAGAGCGACAGGCAGAGAGAGGGGAGTTTGCAGTTTGCAGTCACATGTTCGTCCCAGTTACAGTCACATGCAGTCCAGCAGACATGTCATGCCACCGAGTTGCCTTTCCATGCTGAATTCAGCGAATTCACAGACTCAGCTCAGTAACTACTCACTCCAGCGTTTGCGGCTGTTTTGCAAGTTGGGAACTAGCTGCCGTTGCAGCTTTTTGCCCGAAGCCAGCAAACCAGCCCGCTGACAACCTGCCAAGATGGCGCGGGGACCACTCCGAGTACTTACAGTGCTCATGGGCCTGCTCCCGGCCTTACCCTGGGGAGCACAGAGAGGCGGACAAGGACCACCACCGTTTACGGGAAGCAGCCGGGGGACCCGGCTAGGCCAGGCCAAGGACCACCGAAGAACGAAGCACCGGCCAATGGAGCAGGACCGTTACCTGCAACGGCAGAAGACGGGACAGAGGACGGCGCAGGCGCACACCACGAACACAAGGAACAGCACAGAGGTCGCGCACGCCGCCAGGCGGCAGAGGAGGGATACCACGAGAGCTGCTGCCCGGACACCAAGCCCAAGCCACAGCAACGGACCAAAGGGGGAGCAGCCCGGAACCTGCCACCAGGGGGGCCCAACATGGGAGACAGCCACCAACAGGCCCTCGGCCCAACCACTACCACAAGACACGCAAGGACCACAGCCGCCGACACAAGCAGCAGCCCATCAGCCAACATGCGACCACGGCAGCCGGGGGAGGTGCAGCAGCACCAGTCGCTGGGTACGACCCCTGGGACACCAGCGACACAGACCAAACACCGACACAGCAGACACAAGGGCCACCACACAACCCATACCCTCTGCCACACTACCAGCACCAGCTCCAACAAAAACCACACCACAACAACCACCACCGGCGAGACAACCCTCGCTACGCACCAACCTGGCAATCAGACACCGACCCCTGGCATGAAGACGGCAACTTGGCGCCGGAAGAAACAGTGCCACACTACCCGGGACAACGGTCCGGGCCCACCGTACCAAAGCTCCAGCTGCCACACCAACGGGGTCTGGGCCCGGAGCATATCAACAAGCCAACCCACTGCCACCAACCGGAGCAAGCCAAGCACACGACCGCGCAGCACCACCACAGCACCAGCAGGGAGGAGCCACCAGCAGCCAAGCTCCAGCAGACCAACAAGCTGAGCCATCCTCCCAAGACACAAGAGATGGCAGCCGACCCACAGCGCCAGCATATGAGGTCGAGATGCGAGGAAAACAGCCCTAGCAGAACAGCAGGCCACTGCAACAGCCAGCCGGCAACCACCTGCAGCGACCGTCAGCACGCAACAGCAACAGGAAGCCAGCCTGAAGGGCAGCACGGCAACGCAGCCGCGGGGACCAGTACACAACACCTCTGCCCCCCCAAAGCAGCGACCGCGAACCACGAGGAACCACTCCGCAACAACCACAGCCACCACCAAGGCTGGGAGCCAAGGCCAGGCCGCCACATCCACCACAATCACCATCCAGCAGCACTGCACCCACCTCGGCACAACAAGCAATACGGACGCCAGAGGAGGAGGGGTCCGCCTGGGCTCACAGTGTGGGAAGCATACCTCTTCGCCACAACCGGCCAACTGCCGGACGACCTGGACGCGAGAGAGGAAGATGAGGACGAGGACAGGAGTCGGAAGAGGCAGAGCAAGAGGCCAGCAGACGCAGGAGAGAGACATCGCAGAGGCCACAGAGCAAACACGAAGGAGGGGGAGCTCAGGCGCCACGGCTACACGTGGGGCTGGAGCAACGACTCCACCAGACGCAGCAGCCACCCGCCAAGGGCGGGGAGACAGAGCCACCAGCACAGGCAGCAGCCGCAACCCGCAGCAGCAGAGGGGAGGAGCGCCAGGCACAGGCCCGCACCACAAGCAAGAACAGGCACCACACCCACGGCCACCACCAACTGGGCAGAGCTGTTAAGCCGCCACCTCCTGCCGTGGCCCACTCCAGCCGACACCACAGACACTACAGCCACCGGGAGCAAAGAAGAAGCCGACAAGGACGCCTCCACCGAAGCAGCTACGTCGACGAGGACCACAGCCAGCCCAGACGCGGCCAACACAGGCAACCAGCAGCAGAGCTGGTACCACCTGTCCACCTGGACCCACGGCAGCCACGACTGGACCACAAGCAAGCAAGCAACCGCCGCCCGCCAACAGCACTACGACCGCACAGCAGATCCCCACAGCCACCCAGCAACAACGGCAGGAAGGGAAGCCACCCACTCAAACCAAGACACCGCGACCACAGCAACGATGCAACAGCAAAGCAAGCGCGACAGCCAAGCAGCAGCTGACCACGAGGAGAGGCTCCGAACCAACCCATACCTACAGGAAGACGCGGAGCCGCCAACAGAGCACGCACAACAACGACCAGCCACCACTCAAGCAGAGGGACGGAGCACTGCAGCTCAACAAGCAGCGACCCCGTACGCAGCACGACGACCGACACAAGACCCACCAACAGGAACTGCCGAGGCGGGGAACCAACAAAGGGTGGCCGACAATGCGGGGGACAACCACCCCACTTCCAACACCTGGACGAAGCAGCCAACGCAGAGGCGAGGATCAGAGGACGGGGCCCCCACAGCTACCACACACCACCACCATACTATGGGTCTCGGCAGGGCGGGGGAAGTGGGTTGCCAGAGTGGAATCGCTCCCGGGAAGACCTGCAGCGACCCCCCAAAAAACCACACCACAGAGCTCTGCTCGACCACGGCCAAGAGCTGTGGACTGCCCCCCCGTCTCCTGAAGGAACCATCCTGGAAGTAGAGACACAACGATGGGATACGCATTTCTCATTACGGTGCTGTCGGGGGTCGCGGAACACAGGCAAGAGGGGGGAATGCTGCTGACAGAGCCCGGCTCAGCCTTCATGCTCGAGATGATAGACGACGTATGGATGATACGCCCCGTCGGCGGCGCCCGTATTATAGACCACCACGCCGAAACAGATACCGCCCCCCCCAAACGGGCCGGGGGCGCGCCGTGGGGAACAAGGCATACCAGTGCGAGGGGGAAGCAGCAGCGTTGGAAGGGAAAGGGCTGAAGACCCTGCCCAAAGCACGCAGCACAACCCAGCAAGCAGCGGGGGAGCACGCCCAGCCCGACGCCGCCACAGCAGCAACAACCACCAGCAGGGCAGAACCCGCGCCGGACAGGCCCGCCTGAGCTTCTCGACTCACGACCACTGCGAGGGGCGCAGCTACGAAGTGGCCAGAGACGAACGACCTCTGAGAAGAAGAGGAGAGGAAGACGACAGATCTGAGTTATGGCAGCAGTTCATTCACAGCACCTCTACCAGCACTCGACTACACCAGCAACAGCCTGCAGCGAGGAGACGGAAGAGGGGGAGGAAGACGGCACCACCACGGGCGAGGAGAACGCAGGCTTCATCCGAAGGAGGAGGCGAACCCCCTCTGGGACAGATCGCCAGAGCGAGAGAAGGGGGAACAGACGCGCCACGCACGCGCAAGCAGCTCCACTGACCCTCCGCCAGCAGCCCAAGATGGGATCGTCGCAGCCCAGGGGGGGGCGATCCAGGCCGCAGCTGCACAATTGCAGCTCATCCACGAAGTGGCGGAAAACCTGGATGGGCCCAACGGGGAGGTCATCACCAGCATCTGTGCCATCGCTCTACGCATGCTGCATGGAACCCCAACCACGGGCCGACAACATGTGGGGGGAAGCCACGCCTCAATGGTGGCTCATAGCGCAGCAGGCGAAGCATACAACAGTGTGGCAAGTATGCGTGTGAGACGGGGGGAAGCACTCACTGACGAGGAGTTCGCGACAGACCTCAGCATAGTTCGCACCTTGGTGGAACAAGGACTCAGCGAACTACAGGAACCAATGCCAGCGGGTGTCAGCCAAACAAGCTTGGCGGGGGCAGCGGCGAGACTACGCCGAGCCTACAGCATGGTGACATGGTGGACAGCGTCATCCTCAAGGCCCTTGGGGGAGATAGGGGGTGGAACACCCTCTCCTGGTGGAACACGTTACAATTACAAGACCTCCTTGCTTCGGCTGCCCTTGTTGTGGACATAAGAGAGGAGGCCTATCTGCCAGCACAACCGACGTCTGCCCACCCAGCCGACGTCCTTCCGCTGCAAGGGGAAACCACGTGGGAATGGGAGGCCAGAACCTCCAGGGCGATGTCAGACGCGGCAAACCTGATAGCCGCAGCGGTGCGCCTACGAGAGGCCGTGCCCTTTATGGGGGAAGAGATGGCAGGACCTGCTGTACAAATTCTACAAGCTCTGACAGCTTGGCAGGAGTCCCTGTTTGGGGGAATACACGCAGTGCATGCCGAGACCCAGACGGAGGCACCACAGTACCGTGGCATGCGCCGGGGGAAGACATGGCAGCCAAACTGGTGGGGGCGAACCGCCACCGTCGCGCCGCTCGGCTACCAGCTCAAGATCTGAGGGGAAAGACGACACGTCTGACCCCAGCCCCTCGACACACAGACGCCGTAGGCTGCATGCTGCCCTGTTTGACAGACACGGGCCCATGTAGGGGGAAGCATCGGCCCGAGCTGGGACCTCAGTTCTTACTGTCAGAGTGCTGCCATGTAGGTGATTGTTAATCTAGGGGGAAGAAAGCTCAGTCCGCTTGCACCCACTGTAACAAGGCTCTGGGGCAACCCAAGGAAACACACTTGAGTTAGACTTGCCATTGCTGCCTTGTTTTTCTACTCTCGGGGGAACCCCAGGAGCCCACAGGCCTGAGGCCCAACAAAGGTCCCAGTTTCAACCCAAAAACCGACCTCTCCGAGTGCAGTTAAAGGGGAGTTCCTGTTACACGGTGCTGTGATTCTGTACGGTGCTGTGTTTCAAGATTCACCTGCTCTGTTCCTGGGCCCCAACGAGACCCCCAACCGCACTCGCGAACCCAAACAACAACTGGGCAGAGAGAGTGTCAAGCCGTCATGTTTTCAGTAGGCAGCGCAAAAGAGGACCCCGAGTAACCATTTGCAGGCTGTCGTTCGTACTCATGAGCTTTTGTTACTTGGGGTGTTGCTTCCGCACTTGTACAACGGGGGACCCTCAAAGCGCCACGGGGGCACGGCGCCAGACCGCAGTGTACAAAAGGGGGGAAAGTGTTCAGCGAGGGGCCCTGGACTCTTAGAGAGCGCGGCGATGAGGCCGGGAAGCGGGCTAACGTACAGGGAGGGGTGGGTCCCTGAACACTCGACTCCGCCTACACCTAACGGGGGGAACAACCCCGTCTGCTGCTGACCCCAAAGCTCCGCCAAGCTGGGGAAGGGGGCGCCTAGGCGCGGGTCCACGACCCGTGGACCTTTCCCCTGCAAAGTGACGTGAAGTGAAGTGAAGAGCAGTCGACTTTTCTCTGAGTTTGCGCCCTTTCACGGGTCGAGCAATCCAATTTAATTTCTGTCGCAGCGGCTTGGTGCAGGTTCTGGCAGTAACGCCCTCCAAACTGCCGTGCCGGCGGTTTGCGTTTTTCCAGAGTTCATTCAAGCGGCGAAAGCGACACTGGGATGATTTGAGCGGTGAGTCTGCCGAGCATGGGAACCGTCGTGTGCAGTTTCCGGTGGTCAGTATGCTGATATAAAGGGTGGCACCATTGGATATGTCCCGAACCTCCAACTGCATCAAAATAGACTTAACCCAGAGGTGCGATGGTTTTAGCAGGGATGGTTTGGTTTTAGTACTTCTAGTTGAACACCCCCACGTTTCAACCGAGATCTAGTGACTGCTCTGGCTGAGACTGCGAATCAGGATGCTTCAGGTAAAAGGCGGGATAAGGCAAGCATGTCACAGATCATTGGCCTGCTGCTGCTAGTAGTTTTTGGGGTGCACAGACAATGCAGCGCAGTGTCAGAAAAGACTCCTAGCGGGATCATGCATTTCGAAGGAAGATCGGCAATGATCTTGGGCAACCGGACGCAATGCGGGTGGCCACGGTTGTAAATTTTCCCAGTGGTGACAGCAGTGTGGCAGATGTGGCTCCTTGGCTAGAATGGGAATCTCTCAGAAGCACGCTCAACAGCACCTTTCAGAACAGCTCGACGGATAAGGCCAGCGAGGTCAGACATGCTCTGGAGCTCGGAGCTGACGAGATTGACCTTGTAATTTGCTACAAGGCGCCCGCTCGGATTTTTTAGGCTTTAAGGGTGTTCGGCAGTGCTTCGTGGCCCGAGAGCGAAGGAGTACCTTAGCACCGGCGGCTCTCCAAAGTCTTGCGAGTTGGTGCGGGTGGCAAAGGGGGTGCTGGAGCAGCATCAAACGGAGACTGGGCGCAGCGCATTGCTCAAGGCTCCGTGCTGCTTTGGCCTGCGTTCAAACTCAGCGTTGGTACATGTTGGTACTACTAACTGACTAAAGCAAATGTAGAATTGCAGACGTCTTTTGAAGACTGTACGATTATGTCCTTCGCCAGGTCATCCTTGAAACCGGCGAGTTGAGTAACCCAGACCTTATTGCAAAGGCATCGCTGGATGCCTTCAGTAACGGTGCAGACTTCATCAAGACTTCCACGGGCAAGACCAAAGTTGGAGCAACGCTGGAGGCAGCGCAGACTATGCTACGGGTCATCCTGGATCTGCGAAGCCGTGACGGAGATAAAGTTGTGCAGCGTGGCCTAAAGGTCTCTGGCGGGGTGCGCACTTTTGATGATGCCATGTCCTACATCAAGCTGGCCGAGCAGATGCTGCCATCGGAGTTCCTCCATCCTCGTACCTTTCGCTTTGGGGTTAGCGGGCTATTGGCAAACCTGCTGAAAGATGAAGTAGCTGGGAGCTCTGGAAGCGTAGACACTGCAGGTGGTGTTTGTGAGGCTCTCGGCGGCGCCTACTGATGCAAAACTGTGAATTGCAATTGGGAGCACACCGGCACTCAGCAGCCCTGTTGGCCCTGCCATCCAGAAATGGCATGTAACACTCATGGTGGGTTGCACTGGTTGCATNCTGATGCAAAACTGTGAATTGCAATTGGGAGCACACCGGCACTCAGCAGCCCTGTTGGCCCTGCCATCCAGAAATGGCATGTAACACTCATGGTGGGTTGCACTGGTTGCATCAACTACCCCACTTTCGTGTCGAAAACTTAAGGCACAAAGATTCAGTTGCAAAAAGATGAGGGGATCCCTTAGTCGTTTGCAGTATCGGTCGTCGGGACTGGACAGGCTTTTACGCAGTAGCTGTTTTGCGCTGGATTTGGCCACTATTTAGCTTCCACCAACGTATGGGTCGATTGGACCTATGCAGATGAGAATCCAACTTTGGAGACTTGCAGGAGCAGCAGAGGAAAGCAAAGATTCGGTGTAGATTGCTGTGTGATGCACGATNCGATTGGACCTATGCAGATGAGAATCCAACTTTGGAGACTTGCAGGAGCAGCAGAGGAAAGCAAAGATTCGGTGTAGATTGCTGTGTGATGCACGATGGCGTCTCATGCTCCAGCCAGCAGTTTTGTCTGTTGTCTTTGGCTCTAGCACACTCAAGCACTGAAGACGGTCTGAGTGCGCCGGCTACATGGTACCGCTGCTCGCCTGCAAGGCCATGAGCCCCGGCTTGGGAGGTCTGTTCTGATGTGCCCACGGCATCTTTGCAACTGCGTGTGCGGTCTTCGTGAATTGCCTGCTTGCTCGAGCTTGACAGGCGGCATCTTAGACTTAGTAGCGCAGTGGATACACTTTACACTTTTTGGGATAATACTACCCACTTTAAAACTAAAAGTGTACACTTTTGGGGGCTTATGAACTCAGCGACTAAGGCATCAGGA